>CAUYQV010070402.1:0-26551 GCA_963574575.1 Galagoides demidoff
TGGGCTTAAACAATTCTCTTGCCTCAGTCTCCCAAGTAGCTGGACTACAGGCACCTGCCACAACACCTGGCTTTTTGTTGTTGTTGTTGTTGTTGCAGTTTTCATTGTTGTTTAGCTGGCCTGGGCTGGGTTTGAACCCACCAGCCTTGGTGTATGTGGCCAGCTGGTGTTTTAACCACTGTACTATGGGAGCCGAGCCTGCTGATTTTTTTTATCCAATGAGCCAGCCTGTGCCTCTTCAGTGGGGAATTCAGTCCATTGACATTTGTTGAGAGTATCAATAAGTGTGGTGGAATTCTATTTATCTTATTATGAGATAGTTTGTTGTGTAGTTTTATCCTTTGTGCCATTGTGGAACCTAAGCTCTGACTTTCGGCTTGTAGGTGTTTACTTTGGTGGTGGTCCATTGTGGTGTTCAGAATTGAAAATAGGTCTAAGTATTTCCTGTAGAGCTGGTCTTGTTGTGATGAATTTCCTCAGTGCTTCTATATCTGCAAAAGATTTGATTTCTTCATGAATTTTGAGGCTACATTTAGCAGGATACAGGATTCTGGGCTGAAATTATTTTGTTTAAGGATGTTGAAGGTGGATGACCACACTCTTCTGGCTTGGAAAGTTTCAGTTGAAAAGTCTGCTGTCATCCTAATGGCTCTGCCCTTGTAAGTCAATTGGTGCTTATTCCTAGCTGCTTGCAGAATTTTCCCCTTCATCTTGACTTTGGACAGGTTCCTTACAATGTTTTTTAGAGAGGTTCTGTTAGAGTTGAGATGACCCAGGGTTCGATGTCCTTCTGAACGGAGTGTGTCAGGATCTTTAGTAAAACTTGGGAAGTTTTCATTTATGATAGTCTCCAGTAGGGCTTCCATACCTTTGGGACAATCTTCTTCCCCTTCAGGGATTTCTATTATCCATGTGTTTGAATGCTTCATGGCATCTCATAGTTCTCTAAGTACCTGCTCTGCTTTCTTTCTCTTCTTTTCTGATTCTTTAACTACCTGTGTTAACTCAAAGACTTTATCCTCTAATTCTGATGTTCTTTTTTCTATGTGGTCTAATCAATTTTTGATGCTTTCTACTGCTTCTTTACATTCCCTGATTGTCTCCTTCATTTCTTTAAGCTCATTTATATCTTTTCTATATGCTACCTATCTTCTCCTTTGACTTTTGATTCTGTCTTTTGGTTTTCTCATTCATTCCCTTTATTGTCTTAATCATCCATATTTTAAATTCCCTTTCTGTCACATCCATTAATTCTTTATAGGATGAGTCTTCTGTAAAAGGTGCCTCATGGTCCCTTGGAGGAGTCGCTCTATTTTGGTTTTCATGGTGCCTGAATTTTTATTTTTGCTCCTCCTCATGTGTGCTTTCTTTTTGTTCACCTCTTTGCATACATTTTTCCTTCTCACTTCCTCGCATCAGAAGGTGGGAAAAGGGTTGGTGGGAGCAAGGAGAACAAAGAGGAAAGGAAAACAAGGAAGAAAATAAAAAGAAGGAAAGAGTAAGAGAAAATAAAATGAAATTAAATAAAAGAAGAAAGGAGGAGAGGGGATAACAGAAGAAAAATTGAAGAACAGGGGCAGTGCCTGTGGCTCAAAGGAGTAGGGCACTGGCCCCATATGCTGGAGTTGGCAGGTTCAAACCCAGCCCTGGCCAAAAACTGGAAAAAAAAATTGAAGGACAGGAGAGAAGGAGGACAGGAAGGAAGGATGAGAGTAATAGGAGTGATGTTATTATTCAGAATGGTGCTAAAGCCATGCCTATAGCTCAAAGGTTTTGAGGATCTGGGCTGGGTGGATTCCTCAAAATCAGGCACTCCTTGCCAGCCTTTACACAGCCAGACTCTTCCTCTGCCAAAATTAGGAAGAGAAGTAAAAGAGAAAACACCAAAAACAGGAAGGAAAAATTGAGTAAGAACAGGAAAAAAAGGAAAGAAAAATAGAAAAGTTCTGCAGTGTGGTCTTCCTAATACTTTCTTCCTGGGGCCAATGGTAGGAAGTTCTCCCAGCCTCCTTGAGCCAGACTACAGCTGTGGTCTACCTACCAGACTACAGCTGTGTCACACCCGCCCTCAGCAAAGAAAGGATGGAAAAAGAAGAAAAAAATACAAAATGGGAAAAAAAGAAAAAATATTAAAATAAGAATAAAGGAAATTAAATGTACCATTGAATCAAATGAAGGAGAGGGCAGGAAAAGGAATAAAAAAAGAAAGAAGGAAGACAAAAAACCAAGAAGAAAGGAAAAAAAAAAAGGGGAGGATATCTTCACTGATGCAGAAACACATGAGAAGAAATGAGAAGAATAGAAGAGTCTCTATCAACTGAGAGAATGCCAAGGAGTGAAGTAGGGGGAGAGAATAAATGAAGCTAAAATTCTGCCAAAAAAAAATACAGGAGCCCTTGCTCTTGTTGAATGTAAAAATGGAAGTTAGCAAAAAATAAAACACACTGAAACAAGATTAAAAAAAAAAAAGCTCAAATAGCCTGAAGTAAGCAATTTCAGTAACCAATAGAGGAAGGAAAGAAGAGAAAAAAATTAAGAATGACAAATACAAGAAGGAGAAAAGAAGAAAAAAAAAGAACAACAACAAAAAATATTTAAATATATATAAAACCATACACACATATATATGACGTAGGGGGTCCAACTTTAGTAGGAATATATTTATACTTCTTGGACACCAGGTGGCGCAGTGAATTTGGGGGATGAACAACACAGCTGTTAACCTTTCTCTGGTTCCTAGGCTTAGACCTGTTTCCTACCTTAATTGTTCAGACCCTGCTGATTTGGGATTCCACAGCTCTCAAAAATTCTTCAGAGGCAGGTCTTACAGATTCCTCCTACAATAGTTCCTGTGGCCTGCGGGAGTCCCTGGGCCTGTCTGCTTTCTGTAGAAGGAACTCAGACTGGGTGCCTTAGGCTCCCAGCAAGATGCCTGCCCTCACAGCCTTCTGGTGACCTTCACGACAATGGCGGCCCCCTGTCCGGGAACTTTCCCCAGTATGGATGTCTCACCCACTGCCAAACCACCACAGAATGGCTACAGACAGCATCCCAATCTGGCTACCAAATTTGCTCAGGAGTGCACAATTCTTCCGTCTTTCCACTCAGCGCCTAGCTTCCTCTAAGAACCAAAAACCGCAAAAGGCTTCTTCTGAGACCTCTGTTGGGGGGCTGGCTGCCCCTGCAGCCAGGGCAGGCTTGCAGAAATTTGCCTGGGTCTCCAGTGTGCTGGGTTTCCTCAGCTCTGGCTTGCACTCCAAGTCCCTTAGTCCACCACCTCGCTGCACACTTCTAACTACACTCCATCACAATATTCCACGCTGGGCACAATCCAGCCCTCTTCCTCTTCCCTGTTGCTATAGGAGACCTCAGCTCAATGTCTTTCCCATCTGCCATTATGCTTCGTCCTGATGGTTTCTTTTATTACATAGAAATTCTTAATTTTCATGTATATTTTTCCTTTTAAAAAAAATCCTTTTGCTTGTGCTTTTGGGGTTTTAAGAATTCCTACTCCTGTATTATCTTCTTTTAACTTTGTGGTTTTAAATGGTTCCTCATCTAGAAGAGACTCCACCCTGTATGTAGTGTAGACAAAGATCTGCGTCTTTTTGTCTCCATGTTGCTAATTGTCTGAACACCTTCCACCAAAGTATCTATTGCCAAAGGATGTGTGGATCCTTTTTTATCAGATGCTAAGTTTTTCCCTATGACATCCTGTCTGCAAGCTTTCTACTCTGCTTCCTAGGCCTGTTCTTTTGTTCTTGTAGCAGTACCATGGGTATAAAATATTGTTTTATGTCACTTTTATTACTATATGTTTGTTATAGGTCATAATATCTGGTGGATTGTATTTTCTTTCTTTGATCTAATTTTTAAATTTACCTAACTCTAGCCAAAGTTTATTTCTTTTAATCAGAATAATGATGTCAAATTCTAAAAATAAAATTTCACCCGGATATATATTGGATTATGTTGAATATATTGATTACTTTAGAAAAAACTGATACCTTTATGATATTAGGTCATTCTACCCTAAAGTGTGAAGTGGGTTTTACTTATTTTATTAAACTTATAAGTCTTCTTGGAGATTTTTGTCCTGCTCTTCTTAGTTTATTTTATGGTTTTCAAAATGTTTTATTTATTTTTTTTTTTGTAGAAACAAATCACCCACAGTAGAGTGCTGTGATGTCACAGCTCACAGCAACCTCCAAATCCTGGGCTTAGGTGATTCTCTTGCTTTAGCCTCCCAAGTAGCTGGGACTACAGGTGCCTGCCACAATGCCAGGCTATATATATATATATATTTTTTTTTTTTTTGGAGACAGAGCCTCAAGCTATCCCTCTGGGTAGAGTGCCATGGCATCACAGCTCATAACAACCTCCAACTCCTGGGCTCAAGCAAGTCTCCTGTCTCAGCCTCCCAAGTAGCTGGGAGTATAGGTGCCTGCCACAACGCCTGGCCATTTTTTGGTTGCAGCCATCATCGTTGTTTGCTGGGCCTGGGCTGGGGATTCAAACCCTCCACCTTAGGTGTATGTGGCTGGCGCCTTAGCCACTTGAGCCACAGGCACCGAGCCGCCAGGCTATATTTTTGTTGCAGTTTGGCCAGGGCTGGGTTTGAACCCTCCACCCTTGGTATATGGGGCCTGCGCCTTACTGAACCACAGGCGCCACCCTAAAATGTTTTAATGCTCATGCAAATGCATTAACACTTTTAACGATATTTTCTACTTGTGTTTTGTTCAGAAATACTTCTAATAATACCAGGCCAAATTTTCTTCTAGTATTTTTGTGACTTTGATTTTTCTGATGTTTACATCCTTGATTCTTCTGGAATTAATTTTGTTATAGGACTGAGAATCAGACGGAGGTGCTGAGAGAGTCTTACCAGGGAGCAATAGGGCTGTTTGCTCCATGAATAACTATTGGGGTATTTCCTTAGGGAGGATCTGGCACAGTTGCCCTTCCTGACCATGTGTATCAAGGAGAGTCTGCGGCTGCATCCCCCTGTCACTGTCATGTCTCGCTGCTGTACCCAGGATGTTGTGCTCCCAGATGGTCGAGTCATCCCCAAAGGTACCCACAGTGGCAGGGGAAGGAGGCTCCTGGGCAAGTTGGTAGTCCCTTCAGGCAGAGTGGACCTTGTTTTGACTGTCCCCTTCTCCCTACAGGAAACATCTGTATGGTCAGCATCTTTGGGATTCATCATAATCCGTCAGTCTGGTTGGATCCCAAGGTTCTTCCCCTGCCCCTTCTGCACCCTAGGACCTGGTGAAGGAAAGGGGTCCTGATTGGGGAAATAAGATACCCTTGTCTACTGTTCCCATATCTGTCTTTTCTAGGGGTGGCTGTGATTCCTGAGAGACCTTATCCAGCAACCCTGTCTTGCCTGTCCCCAGGTCTATGACCCTTTCCGCTTTGATCCAGAAAATCCCCAGAAGAGGTCACCATTGGCATTTATTCCTTTCTCAGCGGGGCCCAGGTGAGGCCAGTAGGGGTCTGAGGTGAGGTAGGTGGTCCAGGTAGGTAGTGGCCTTGTCCGAGACCTCCTGTGTCTGAAATTGTGGAGAAGCTCATTTCAGGGAGTCAGAGGCTTAACGAAGAGCCAATGAAGGCTCAGAGCCTTCTCCCCTGTCTACTGTCTGAGTTTAGGGCTGGAGTCTGAGCTAAGCTCAGTGGATGTGCAGGCCCCCTTGGGAGTCCCAGTCACCACTCGCTCTGCAAGCTGATCAGGGTGAGGGCGAGGGTCCTGGTCAGATTCCAGGTGTGATGGGGGTCCTAGGTGCAGTCATGGTTCCCACCTCTTTCCCCAGGAACTGCATCGGACAGACCTTCGCCATGACCGAGATGAAGGTGGTCCTGGCGCTCACGCTGCTGCGCTTCCGTGTCCTGCCTGACAACACCGAGGCGCGCAGGAAGCCGGAGCTGATCTTGCGGGCTGAGGGAGGCCTTTGGCTGCGAGTGGAGCCGCTGAGCTCAGACCCTCAGTGACTTACTCCCTCTTGGACTTTGACCCAATCTACCCCTACCCCCTGTCTTTTTCATATTCTCAGGAATAAAACTGCTGTCCTCTGCCTGAGCCTCTCTTAGAGCCCAAGAACCAGTAGGGGGCGCTCAGGGACTGCAGGAGTTTGCAGGGTGAGAGGGGCTGGGTGGAGGCAGGGTGGTGTTCCCGTACCCTGAGAGCTTGACTGCTTCTCTGGCTGACCGCAGGGCCCCCAGGCTGATGGCACTTTATCCCAGAGCCCAGGTATGGACTTTTCTTCTGTGGGCAAGGAGCCATGGGAGTTGTCTGAGCAGTAGAGGGAACAGGATTAAGGAGGGATTTAGGAGGCAGGTTTGAGGGTCTGAGTCAGGGAGGCAAACCCGTATAAAGGCAGTCCACTTCTGCTACAGTGAACTAACTCATTTCTGATATGAAACACCCAGTCTTTTTTCTCCTGAAGTTTCTTCGCTGTGTTTCTATGGTTACTAAAATACTCAGTTCATTAAACATAATAAGGCCAATTGTTTTATGGTGTGTCTGATTATTGCAGTGTTTGTATCCACTGGATTTTCTGCTTTTTCTTCTTTGCGGGTTTTCACTCATGGGGTCAGCGTTTTTGTGCCTGGTTGCCTTCACCTGGTTATTGGCTGTTGTATTTTGAGTAATATTTGTAGAATTTGATTTGTATTAAATGAGTTCATGGCTTGTTGGGCACAAGGTCGCTAAGGGAGTTTAAATTTAAGCTGAAATCACACTTGCAGGTTCTTTCACTTTAGTTTACTCTCACCCTAAGAGATGTTACCTTTTGAGGGTTCCACTTATGTGACCAGGGATTTCTTCTAAATTCCCCTCCTCCTTGTATCACCCCTGCGTTTTGTTTGTTTGACATGGTTTTATGCTTTTGCCTGAGTTACAGTGCAGAGGCACCATCATAGCTCAGTGCAACCTCAAGCTTCTGGGATCAAGGGATCCTCTTGCCTCACCATATATCCCATTAGCTAGGACTATACAGGTGCAGACCACCATACTTGGCTATTTTTCATTTTTTTTTTTTTTAATAAAGACAACATCTTGCTCTTGCTCAAGCTGGTCTTAAACTCCTGGCCTCAAGTGATGCTCCCACCTTAGGCTCTCAAAGTGCTGAGATTACAGGAGTGAGCCATTGCACCCAGCCTACCCTTTGGCTTTGATTCCCACCCCCTGCACCGTGAAGCCATTAAAATAGTTTCACCTTTTCTTAATTTGAGAAATGCTGCTAGTGCAGTGGTTCTCAACCTTCCTAATGCCTCCTAATGCCATGATCCTTTAATATAGTTCCTCATGTTGTGGTGAACCCCAACCATAAAATTATTTTCGTTGCTACTTCATAATTGTAATTTTGCTACTGTTATGAATTGTAATGTAAATATCTGATATGCAGGATGTATTTTCATTGTTACAAAAGGGTCATGACCCACAGGTTGAGAACCACTGCCCTAATGTGAAAGTGTAATTTATATATATATTTAGGTTCCATTTTTGTGTGATTTATGTTTTTATAATTTTTAATTTTGCTTTCATGTCATTTATTCATATAAGGACTTGGGAAAACATTCAGTTTTGAGAATTGTTTTTTCCCCCTGAAGTTTAGTGACACAATCACAGCTCATTGTAGCCTTGAGCTACTGTGCTCAAGCAATTCTTCCACCTCAGCCTCTTGCTTTCCTGGGACTACCAGCATGTCTCGCTTGTTTTTAAAAAGGTGGAATTTTAGGATGGGTTGCAATGACCTAAAAGGAAGTGGAGGTTGTGTGGGTTTTCTTATTTATTTATTTCTTTTTTGCAGTTTTTGGCCAGGGCTGGGTTTGAATCCACCACCCTCTGGCATATGGGGCCAGCGCCCTACTCCTTTGAGCCACAGGCACCACCCATGTGAGTTTTCAATAGTGAAAGGAAGGCAGATGGGGTGGGAGTGGGGAGGAGTGTCCCTCCTTTCAGTACCAGGGACAGCAGCTGGCAGGGCCTCCCAGCTGTCTGTTGGTGGGGGGCTCTGGCCCATCCAGAGTCCAATGACTGAGTGCCTTTTAGGAGCTCATGGAATGGATTTGAACCAACCAGTCTGCACTTGGTGTTCTAGTTCTACCTACAATGCTCTCTGGCTTGTCACCAGTCACACAGATTGAGTCAGGCGTGGCACTAAGCGCTTTCTTTTAAAAATGTAATCTGTACCCTCTTGGGGGTGGGACACAATTATAAGAGGGACTTTATCTAACAAATGCAATCAGCGTGACCTAATTCTTTGTACTCTCAATGAGCCCAAACAATAAAAAAAAAAAGAAATGAATTTAAAAAGATTAAAGCAAATGTAATTTATAAGGCTGGGCACCTGTAATCCTAACACTCTGGGAGGCCAAGTTGGGAGGATCGCTTGAGTTCAGGACTTTGAGATCAGCCTGAGCAAAGTGAGACCCCATCTCTTCTAAAAATAGAAAAGTTAGCTGGGCCTGGTGATACATGTCTGTAGTCCTAGCTACTTGGAAGGCTGAGGCAGGAGGATCATTTGCACTGAGGTGTTTGAGATTGCTGTGAACTAGGCTGAGGTCATGGCACTGTAGCCTGGGGCAGTAGAGTTAGACTCTGTCTTAAAAAAATATAATTATAATTATATAGATTAGCAGTTATAACTAAAAGTACCAAATAGCTTTTGCATTAAGAAAAGAAAACAATTGGTTAGTATAGACATTTATTTAAAAAATTCTACTTTCCACTCCTATCATTTCAGCAATTGATAGTAGTTTTTTTCTGTGTTCCTATACAAACATTAACACTCACATAACTGGTTTGTTGGGGCATCCCATCCCTTTAGGGGAATATAACAGTTGGATCCTGGCAAAGACCTCCAATGGGCTAAAAGGGAGAATTTAAGAAAGGGCTGCTTCCAACGATGTGGCAAGGTCCATGAGGGAGGGTGCAGCACACTGCGGGTAGCGTCAGCTGAGAGCTTTCACCACCCCAGGCTGGGGGGCCAAGGAGCAGCTGTTCTTAAAACCCAGAGGCAAAATCTGCAGCTGATTGAGGAAGGCAGAGGACAGATATTAGTCTCCTGTTCCATCTCATCTCTTCCAGATGTACCCACTGATCAAACCACCACCTACTAGCTGGCCGCTGTAGGTCAGTGCATAGCGTGCCGGCCCTGTACACCAGGAGTGTTGGGTTTTAGCCTCGCTTGGGCCTGATAAGCCAAAAACAACAACAACAAACCCCCACAAACCCCCACCTACTGATCTGAGTGGTGAGGCTGCAGCAGGTTTTCACAGACTCCCATAGCAACTCGTTGCCCACAGTGGGTCAGCACTGGCTCCATGCGCCTCTGCAGAGGGGGGTTCACTCAGCACCTCTGCCCTGGGTGGTCTTGTCTGCTGGTCATTCAGACACCCAAGTGAGGAACAAAATTCTACCTCTACCCCCTACCTCACAGGTTCCTCTGTTCCTTTTTTTTTTTTTAATTTGACAATTTTTTTTGCAGGAACTACCAAAGTTTCAGTGTTTAATAATTAGCAGCACAACTGACCAAGGTCCAAGATATGAAGACACCATGTTCAAGCAACTAGGGGGTACATCACTCTAAAAACGCACCATATAAGATGTGATAAGAACGCACATTTTATAATATAAAACCTGTCTACACATAGTAGTTAGTTGCAAAACGCCATTCAATCTTCTCTTGGCTTGGAAAAAAGGTGTTCCAGATTTCAGTGTAAATCAGCAACCTTCAACTCTTTTGTGTGGCAGGTATCTTGCTTCCACCTTCCAGTTCTTCCACTCCAGCCTGTGTCAAGAGGTCTGCGATGTTTTTCTCCAGATCATCAATGCGACTACTCATATCATCAATTCTTCCAATGATCTGGTCAGACATAGTCTGAAATTTATCTTGCATCTGCTGCAGAAGGGTCTGCACCACAGAGGCCAGATTCTGTGCGGTCTTGGGGTCAGTTTCGGCCATCTCCCCGGTTCCCAGCTTGGCGGCGATGTCCGCACAACTCTTCTATCGTCTCAGCCACCGACATGCCGTCCAGACTGAGAAAGACCTGGAAGCGTGTGGTCTGTGGGGAAAACTCCCCCCAGTTGACAGGACCCGAGCACACAGGGATCCATGAGTCAGGGTACCGGGGAGGGAGGGCTGGGAATCTAATCTTCCTTCCTCCGTCCTACAGAGTAACCTGTGAGACTTCCACATCACCAAATCCATTGATGTGCCCATCCCAGGCAGTTGCCACTGCCCTGTGTCCCTACAGAAAAACATCAGATTGCTCTGTCACTGAATACTGCAGACAAACATTTTCCTTAACATGGACTTTTCTGGTACCTAAGCCACCCCAAAGTATCAATCTACACACAGTGCAACATTGTGACTGGACTCTGACAAAGCAGAAGCAGACACCTTCCCAGATGTCACCTTGTCAGTTGTCCAACTTGAGGGCAACTGGAACATCTGGAGAAAGGGGAGGGACCCACCCTCGGGGCTACTTTGGCCTCAGTGGTGAAGGCTTCTCCTCCCCTACACTTGCTGCCACCTTACATGGACTTTTCCATGTCCCTCAAATGGCTGTTTGACCCCGTTAGTAACTAATTACACTCTCAGTGCTACATATGTGCCCTTGAAGCATTTTTTTTTAACTTAAAAACCATGGCTTCACCTGCTTTCTACCCACCAATGTAACATGCACACGTGGGGCATTACGAAGAGATTTCCAAATCCCCAGGTAGCCCCTCCTACTGAGCATATTGCACAGTACAGAGTAAGATGAGAACTCCAAAACTGTGCAGACCCTGGTTACTTGGGATAATTGCTAGGTGAGGTTACCAACCTCTGTTCACGCATGCACTCCAGGCAATTGTTCCCACCCTTTGGGGCATTCCATTTGAAAGCTTGTAATGACCTCACTGAGGTCATTAATGGTGCTACTTCACCTTGGAGGCACAACAGACCATCCTCCATGCCTTGGCCCAAGCAGTGTTGAATAAGCTCTTAACTTTATGCCGGCCAAGGGAGGTCTGTGCAACTGGCAACACCTGGTGATGCACCTGCATCATGAGACTGGTGAATAGAATAGGCTTCATCAGGCTTAGAGAAACAGCCTCCGATCTCTCTCAAGATCTACCTTCTTAACAAATCTGTAAGTGTTAAAGGAGCTCAGGGAATTTCAGCCCAAAATATGACTCCTTGGTTTAAAGACTATTTTTGTTGTTGTTGTTGTTTTATTGAAATAGAGTCCCAGTTTGTCACCCTTAGTAGACTGCCTTGGCTTCATAGCTCATAGTAGCCTCAAATTCCTGGGCCCAATCCTCCTGCCTCAGCCTTCCCAGCTCCTCTAGTAGCTGAGAACATAGGTGCCCACCACAATACCCAGCTAATTTTCAATTTTTAGTAGAGACAAGGTCTTCCTGTTGTTCAGGATGGTCTTCAGCTCATGAGTTCAAGCAATGCACCCGCCTTGGCCTCCAAGAGTGCTAGGATTAGAGGTATGAACCACTGTACCTGGCCATTGTAAAGACTATTTTGAAATATCCCTCTACCTGCGCAAGAAAAATTACCTTTTCTGCTCTTCCCTGTTATCTTTAAATCTATTGCAGAAAAGATAACACACCTAGCCCAACCCATTTTAAAAATAGTTCCTGTCTGTCATATTAATTTTTTTTTTTTTTTTTGAGACAGAGTCTCACTATGTGGCCCTCGGTAGAGTGCCATGGCATCACAGCTCATAGCAACCTCTAACTCTTGGGCTTAAGTGATTCTTTTGCCTCAACCTCCCAAGTAGCTGGGATTACAGGCGCCCACTACAACGCCCAGCTATTTTTCATTGCAGTTGTCATTGCTGTTTAGCTGGCCAGAGCCAGGTCCAAACCTGCCACCCTCAGTGTATGTGGCTGGTGCTATAACCACTGTACTACAGGCACCAAGCCACTGTCACATTAATTTAATCTCTAAAGAGAACCATTTACAAGTCAATCTGTCCCCTGCCGTCCACTCATTCATTCTTCCAAGTGTCTATTCACCCTCCTTGGTAACTATTTATTGCCCCTCAACAGAATCACCTCTATTCCTCATCTCCTCCTCACTGCTAAAAGGAGAGTGTATAAGCTTCTGGGTCCCCTTGGGGATACTGGGAAATCACTCTGCTTTTCTCCCTATGCATGCCATAAATAAATTTGTAGTCTCTTTCTCTTATTAATCTGCCTTACTGTGAGTTGATCATTCAGCAAACCCTACAAGACTAAGAGGAAGTTTCCTTTTCCCCCATCCCCACCGTGTCCATACTTCATTATTGACTGTCGATACAATATTGTTGACTGTTGTACAGCAGACCTCTAACTCCTCTTGCTTAACTGAAACTTTACATTTGTTGATTGGTAATTCCCTTTTTCTCCCTACTCCTAGCCCCTAACAACCACCATTCTGCTTCTGCTCTTTCATTCTGTAAGTTTGACTATTTTAGAAACCACATATAAGTAGTATCACAGGCTCGGCGCCTGTAGCTCAGTGGCGAGGATGCCAGCCACATACATGGAGCTGTCAGGTTCGACCCCAGCCCGGGCCTGCCAAACAACAATGACAACTACAACCAAAAAATAGCTGGGCGTTGTGGCGGATGCCTGTAGTCCTAGCTACTTGGGAGGCGGAGGCAAGAGAATTGCTTAAGCCCAAGAGTTTGAGGTTGCTGTGAGCTGTGATGCCACAGCACTCTATGGAGGGCAATGAAATTGACACTCTGTCTCAAAAAATAATAATCAAAGTGGAATCGTATAGTATTTGTTCTTTCTGGGACTGGCTTATTTCACTTAGCAAGATGCATCCATGTTGTCACATATTACAGAATTTCCTTCTTTTATAGGACTACATATATTCCATTATAGGTTCATACCACGTTGTCTTTACCCCTTCCTCTGTTTATAGACATTTGAGGTTGTTTGCACATGCTGCTACTGTGAAAGTGTTGCTATGAACATGGGCATGTGCCATATTTAGAAATCAGGAAGTATGATGCCTCTAGTTTTATTCTTTCTCAAGACTGATTGAGCTACTTATAGTCTTTTGTAGTTTCTCATAAATTTTAGAACAGTTTTTTTCTGTTAAAGAAATACCTTTGAGGTATCAATAGTGATCACACTAAATCTATGCATTGTTTTAGGTAGTATATGCAAGAGACTGAAGGTCTGTGCTGTTTGTATGGTGAAACCTAATCCCCAGTGTGAAGGTATTTGGAGGTGGGACATTTGGGGGGTGATTAGGTTATGACGATGGATCCCCCCCCACACACGAATAGGATCA
This sequence comes from Galagoides demidoff, assembly GCA_963574575.1. Taxonomy (NCBI): domain Eukaryota; kingdom Metazoa; phylum Chordata; class Mammalia; order Primates; family Galagidae; genus Galagoides; species Galagoides demidoff. The sequence goes on from CAUYQV010070402.1 coordinate 13,296, forward strand.
GTGCCTTATGAAAGAGACCCCAGACAGCTCCATCACCCTTCTACCATGTGAGGACACATTGAGAAGATGGCCATCTAGAGACACCAAATCTGCTCGGGCCTTGATCTTAGACTCTCCAGCCTCCAGACTGGGAAGGTAAATGTCTGTTATCTTATCCACCCAGTCTATGGAGTTCTTTTTTAGCAGTTTAAATGGACTAAAACATTATATATGCTTCAATTTATTCCTGGGTTTTCTATTTTGTTCCGAAGTTCTATGTGTTTGTCTTTATGCTAGTATCATATTATTTTGATTACTATAGCTTTGTAATATATTTTGAAACATAATGAAGGCCATATATGAAAAGCCCACAGTTAACATAATACACAACATTGTAAAGATTTTCCTATATTGCTTTTATGATGTTGAGGTACTTTCCTTCTATTCTTAATTTATTAAAAGTTTTTTGTTGTTTTGTTTTGAGACAATGCCTCAAGCTCTACCTGGGTAGAGTGCCGAGGCATTACAGCTCACCACAACCTCCAACTTCTGGGCTTAAGTGATTCTGTTGCCTCAGCCTCCCAAGCAGCTGGGACTACAGGTGCCCACCACAGCACCTGGCTATTTTTTGGTTGTAGTTGTCATTGTTGTTTGGCAGGCCTGGGCTGGATTTGAACCCACCAGCTCTGGTGTATATGGCTGGTGCCTTAGCCACTTGGGCTACAGGCACTGAGCCATTGTTAAAAGTTTTTATCATGAAAGGATATTGAATTTTGTTAAGTGCTTTCTTTACATCTATTGAGGTGAGCATGTGATTTTTGTATCCTTTATTCTGTTAATATGGTGCTTCACATTAATTAATTTAAAAATTTTTCTTTTTATTATTGGGGATTCATTGAGGGTACAAGAAACCAGGTTACACTAATTGCACTTGTTAGGTAAAGTCCCTCTTATAATTGTGTCTTGCCTCTAAAAGGTGTGTCACACATCAAGACCCCCACTCCCTCCCTCCTTCCCTCTCTCTGCTCTTTCCCCCGCTCCTCCTCCCTCCTTCTCTTTCTCTGCTCTTCCTTTCTCCACCTCTCCCTCCTTCTTTCTCTCTTTGCTCTCCCCCTCCCCCAACCTCCACTGTGTACTAGGTCATTAATTGTCATCATATAAAAATTGAGCACATACAGCTCAGCGTCTGTGGCTCAAGTGGCTAAGGCACCAGCCACATACACCTAAGGTGGAGGGTTCAAATCCAGCCCAGGCCCGCCAAACAATAATGAAGGCTGCAACCAAAAAAAAATAGCCAGGCATTGTGGCGTGTGCCTGTGGTCCCAGCTACTTGGGAGGCAGAGGCAGGAGACTTGCTTGAGCCCAGTAGTTAGAGGTTGCTGTGAGCTGTGATGCTATCAGCTTGAGGCTCTGCCTAAAAAAAAAAAAAAAAAAAAAAATTGAGCACACAGGATTCATGCTTCTCCATTCTTGTGATGCTTTACTAAGAATAACATATTCCACTTCCATCCAGGTTAATACAAAGAATGTAAAGTCTCCATCTTTTTTAATGGCCAAATAGGTATTCCATAATATACATATACTACAGCTTATTAATCCATTCCCAGATTGGTGGGTATTTAGGCTGTTTCCACATTTTGGCAATTGTAAATTGACCTGCCATAAACAGTCTAGTGCAAATTTCCTTATAGTAAAAGGATTTTTTTCTTTCTGTAGATGCCCAGTAATGGGATTGCAGGATCAAATGGGAGGTCTAGCTTGAGTTCTTTGAGGGTTCTCCATACTTCCTTCCAAAAAGGTTGTATTAGTTTGCAGTCCCACCAGCAGTGTAAAAGTGTTCCCTTCTCTCCTCATCCATGCTGGCATCTGAAGTTTTGAGATTTTGTGATGTGGCCCATTCTGGTTGGGATTAGATGGTATCTCAGGGTGGTTTTGATTTGCATTTCTCCAATAATTAGGGATGATGAGCATTTTTCATATGTTTGTTAGCCATTCATCTGTCTTCTTTAGAGAAGGTCCTATTAATCTCTCTTGCCCACTGATATATGGAATTGTTGGCTTTATTCACGTGGATTAATTGGAGTTCTCTGTAGATCCTAGTTATCAAGCTTTTGTCAAATTCAAAATATGCAAATATCCTTTCCCATTGTATAGGTTGTCTATTTGCTTTGGTTGTTGTCTCCTTAGTTGTACAGAAGCTTTTCAGTTTAATTACGTCCCATTTGCTTATTTTGTTGTTGTTGCAATTGCCACAGAAGTCTTCATAAAGTCTTTCTCCATGCCGATATTGTACAGTGTTTTTCCTATGCTTTCTTTGAGGATTTATATCATTTCATGCCTTAAATTTAGGTCTTTTATCCATCTTGAATCAATTTTAGTGAGTGGAGAAAGATGTGGATCCAGTTACGTGTGGATATCCAGTTCTCCCAGCACCATTTATTGAATAGGGATTCATCCCCCCCCCAGTGTTTGGTTTATTGAAGATTAGGTGGCTGTAAGATGTTAGTTTCATTTCCTGGTTTTCTATTTGATTCCAAATGTCTATGTCTCTATTATTGTGCCAGTACCATGCTGTCTTGACCACTATGGCTTTGTAGTACAGCCTAAGATCTGGTATGCTGATGCCCATGGCTTTGTTTTTATTACTAAGAACTGCCTTAGCTATACAGGGATTTTTCTGCTTCCATACAAAATGAAGAATTATTTTTTCCAAGTCTTCAAAGTACAAGGTTGGTATTTTAATGGGGATGACATTGAATCTGTAGATTGCTTTGGGAAGTATAGACTTTTTAACAATGTTGATTCTTCCTAGCCATAAGAATAGTATTTGTTAATATCCTGTGCTATTTCACTTCTTAGGGTTTCATAATTTTCTTTATAGAGGTTCTTCATTTCTTTTGTTAGGTATATTCCTAGGTATTTCATTTTCTTTGAAGCTATGGTGAAGGGAGTTATGTCCTTAATTAGCCTCTCATCTTGTCTGTTATTGGCATATAAAAGGCTACTGACTTATGGACATTGATTTTATATCATGAGACATTAGTGTGTTTGTTTGTTTGTTTGTTTGTTTGTTTTTTGAGACAGAGTCTCAAGCTGTTGTTACAGCTCACAGCAACCTCCAACTCTTCGGCTTAAGTGATTCTCTTGCCTCAGCCTCCCAAATAGCTAGGACTACAGGCACCCACCACAACACCCTGCTATTTTTTGGTTGTAGTTGTCATTGTTGTTTGGTGGGCCCGGGCTGGATTTGAACCCGCCAGCTCCAGTTTATTTGGTCAGCGTCCTAGCCACTTGAGTTATAGGTGCTGAGCCATTACTGTATTTTTTGATGACTTCCAGGAGTCTTGTGGTTGAGTCTTCATGGTTCTCTATAAGATCATATCCTCAGCAAAGAGGGAGAGTTTGACCTCTGCTCCTATCTGCATGCCTTTTATTTCCTTCTCTTGCCTGATTGTCTTGGCTAGAACTTCCAGCATTAGGTTGAAGAATAGTGGCAATAGAGGACAACCTTGTCTGGTTTCAGTTCTAAGTGGAAAAGCTTTCAGTCTTATTCCATTCAGTAAAACATTAGCTGTGGGTTTGTCATAGATAGCTTTGACCAGTTTAAGAAATGTGCCACCTATGCCTATACTCTTCAGTGTTCTAATCAGAAAAGGATGCTGGATTTTATGGAATGTTTTTTCTGCATCTATTGAGAGGATCAAATGGTCTTTGTTTTTGCTTCTGTTGATACAGTGAATAACATTTATAGACTTGCATATGTTAAATCAGCCTTGTATCCCTGGGATAAAACCTACTTGATCATGATGTATGATTTTTTGACGATAAGCTGTAATCTATTGGCTAGAATTTGATTGAGAATTTTTGCATCTATATTCATTAGTGAAATTGGTCTGAAATTCTCCTTTTTAGTTGGTTTTTTTCCTGGTTTTGGTATCGGAGTGATATTTGCTTTGTAGAACGTGTTGGGGAATATTTCTTCCTCCTCAATTTTTTGGAATAATTTCTGCAATATGGGAATAAGCTCTTTTTTGAAGGTTTGATAGAATTCTGGTGTGAAGCCATCCGGACCAAGGCATGTTTTTGTTGGGAGATTTTTTATTGTTTCTTTGATCTCAGGGCTTGAAATTGGTCTTTTCAGGAGATCTATTTCTTCCTGGCTAAGTCTAGGGAGAGGGTATGATTCCAAATATTGATCCATTTCCTTCACATTCCAAATTCCTTTTCCTTCACATGTCAAATGTCTGGGCATAGAGTTTCTGGTAGTATTCAGAGATAATCTCTTATATCTCTGTGGCATCTGTTGTTATTTCCCCTTTATCATTTCTGATTGTGATTAGTTCAATTTTACTTTTCTATGTCTAGTTAGTCTGGCCAAAGATTTATCTATTTTATTTATTTTCTTTAAAAAACAACTTTTTGTTTCATTAATTTTCTGAATAATTCTTTTGTTTTTAATTTCATTAATCTCTGATTTAATTTTGGATATCTTTTCCTTAGGCTTAAGATTGTTCTTAGACTTAGATTGTTCTTCTTTTTCCAATTCCATGGGATGTTTTGTGAGTTTGTTGATGCGCTCTCTTTCTGTTTTTTAGATGTAGGCATCTAAAGTGATAAATTTTCCTCTCGGGACTGCTTTTGCTGTATCCCACAGGTTTTGGTAGCTTGTGTCTTCATTGTTGTTATGCTCCAGAAAGTTAGTGAGTTCCTCTTTTATTTTGTCCTGCGCCCAACTGTCATTCAGCATAAGGTTGTTTAATTTCCATGCCTTTGTGTGGAGTTGAATGTTTTTGTTGGAGTTGAGTTCCACCTTTAATGCCTTGGTCTGAGAAGATACAAGGTAAAATTTCAATTCTTTGATTCTGGTGAGGTTTGTTTTGTGTCCTAGGATATGATCAATTTTGGAGAATGTTCCATAGGCTGATGAGAAGAATATATATTCTTTAGCTTTGGGATGGACTGTTCTATATACATCTATCAGGCACAGTTGTTCTATGGTCTCATTTAAGTCCCTTATACCTTTGTTTAATTTCTTTAAGAGCATCTTTCCAGCTCTGTAAGAGGAGTGTTAAAGTCACCTGTTATTTTGGTGTTATAGGATATCATATTGCTCAGACTGAGTAAGGGCTGTTTCAAGAATTTGTGAGCATTTGAATTGGGTGCATAAATATTTAGAATTGAAATGACTTCTTGTTGTATTTTTCCCTTGACCAATATGAAGTGTCCTTCTTTGTCTTTTTTGACTTTAGTTGCTTTAAATCCACTTGTATCTGAAAATAAGATTGCAACCTCTCTTTTCTTCTGAATCCTGTTTACCTGAAAAATTGCCTTCAACCCTTAACTCTGAGTTTTAATTTGTCTTTTCAGGCTAGTTGTTTCCTGCAGACAGCAAATGAATGGCTTGTGTTTTTTATTTTATTTTATTTTTTGCAGCTTTTGGCCGGGGCCAGGTTTGAACCCACCATCTCCGGTAATAGGGGGCCAATGCCCTACTCCTTTGAGCCATAGGTGCCGCCCAGCTTGTGTTTTTTAATCCAATCAGCCAGTCTGTGCCTCTTCAGTGGGGGAATTCAAACCATCAACATTTATTGAGATAATTGATAAGTGTGGTGGAGTTCTAGTCATCTTATTTTGTGAAAGTCCATTGCTTAGTTTTATCTTTTGCGTCTTCTTTTTCCAATCCCATAAGATGGCTTGTGAGTTTGTTGATGCACTCTCTAAAAGTATTTCCTGTAGAGCTGGTATTGTGGCAAATTTCCTCAATGTTTGCGTATCAGTAAAAGATTTGATTTCTCCATCAATTTTAAAGCTTAGCTTAGCAGGATATAGAATTATGGGGTGGAAATTGTTTTGCTCAAGTAGATTAAAGGTAGATGACCATTGTCGTCTGACTTGAAAAGTTTCATTAGCGAAGTCTGCAGTCACCCTGATGGATTGGTCTCTGTAGGTCAATTGGCACTTACTCCTGGCAGCTTGTAAAATCTTTTCTTTTGTCTTCACAACTGTGGGTTCCCACACCACAGAACAATGCATTAGCTCGCAGAACGATGCATTCAGTCACAGCACAGCACTTGGCTAAATACTGCCTCTGTCCACACATGCTCAGCCTACAGGCAGCAATAATGGACTAATAATCCCAGGGAGGGCAGGTAGGTCCCAACTGCCATCTGCTCCACTCAGCCCACCAGTATCCGGACAGAGCACAGGAGCCATGTGAACCACTTCTCTTCCACCAGACCTCTGGAAATTCCCAGGACCTATGTGCTCAGGTTGCTGACACCCACGCCACATGGCCTGCCGCTGTTCCTAGAAGGTAGAGGAATGATCATCAGTAGAAGCCAATGTCAGCACCTCGAGCTAGGCCGTCTCTTTATGGATGTCTTGACTAGCAGCCCACAGCCCACAGCAACTAAAGTTGCTATCAGCCAGCAGGGGCAGCCTTCCAGAAGCAGCCAGCTGGGGAAAGGCAATACCAAGCTTTCACTATCTGGAAAGTAGCATGGAGTTTAGTATCAGACAGATCTGGATTCAAATTCTAGCTCTACCTCTCACTTGCTGAGGAATCTGCTACCTTCTTTTGCTTCACTGAACCTCTGTCTCTTCATGTGGAAAATGACTACTTAATAAGCCTGCTTCCGGGAGTGAGGAAAGCAATACATCCAGTGCTTACATGAATTACCCCACAGGCAGCAGGGGCTCTGCAACAGCCAATGCCCTTCCTGGTATTCCCCAGGCAGCTACAGGCCACCCCCTTCCTGAAACTGTTGGAGCAGAAGGCAGGTAGGAGCTCAGTAAAGTAACTAGTCTTCAGAAACACCTGGACACGCAGGCCATCGAAACCAGCAGCTCAGCGCACATGACCCTCCTCCCTCCAACCTTTGCTCTGGCTATACCACTGCCTATGGGGAGTGCCCTTTAGTCACTGCTGAACACACCCCAAAGTCCCTCATTTCTCAGACTTGTTTCTTACTACCTGGCCCTGTGAGTTGTTGTTTGTAAATTATTTTAGTTTCTTCTTTGAAAAAATCATAAAAAAAAATCAACCCATACATACAGAAATAATATTAAAAAGCAGTAGTTGTGTTATTGTATTTATTTGAAGAACTAATTAAAAAGTGAAAAACCTCTCCCATGGCCTCTTCGATGCTTCCTTGAGGTCACCACTGTTAGCCTTTTGATTTTTTTCAGGCTTTTTTCTAGGCCTATAAGGCCACTTACTAGCCTGTGTGACCTGGGGCAGGTTAACATCTTAGTGCTTCTGATTCCTCATTCAAAAAGTAGAGCTAGGCCGGAGTGGTGGCTCTCGCCTGTTGTCCCAGCGCTGTGGGAGGCCGAGGCGGGTGGATCGCCTGAGCTCAGCCGAGTTCCAGACCAGCGGAAGAGCAGCATGAGGCACAGTGAGCCAGAGTGAGACCCTGTCTCTACAACAACAACAACAAAACCCAGCCGGACCTTGTGATCCCAGCTACATGGTGGGCAAAAGAACACTGCAGGAGGAAGAAGTAAAAAAAAAAAAAAAATTAAAAATCAAAAAGTAGAGATAATAACAATTCCTGCATTTGAGGGCTATTGTAATAATCAAATGGTTAACACATGCCAAATACAACAGCTCCTGGCATGTAGAGCGAATACATAATAAATGTGAACAAATATTGTTATAATGTATATACATACATTTCAAGTGCAATCATGTAGTGCCAGTAGCAATCGTGGCAGTGCCTCGGAGCTGCAATCCTCTCTTCTTTGTGAGTCTTGATGACACTGTAGCTACACCGGGCAGAAAGATCTGGCGATCCCAGGATTCCTCAGTAGGAGGCGTTGGAGCGACAGTGCAGGACTAGCAGAGACAGGCCTGCTGCTTTACTTCCCTCTCCCACCGCCGGGCAACCGGCAGCTTTCCGAAGACCCGAAAGCTGGGTGTTGTTCCCCATCAGGGAATCGTGGCAGCACTGCCTACCCCGCCACACACACACTCCAGCAGTGAACAGCTTCCTGCTCACCAGCCCCCACTTGCTGATGAAGAGACCGCAGTGACACCATTTTGTAGATAAACTTTATCCCGAGAAAAGGGAACAAAGACACTGAGGAAGGGAAGGAAGTAGGGGAGCGGGGACCACAAGAAATTCCACAGCAGGCACAGCCAAGAACCAGGTAAACAGCTCAAGTGGCAACAACCAATCAGAGATTCACACATTACTCAGCCCAGCGGAGACCCTGACCATGGAAGGACAGTCAACCTGTCAGAATCCCCAGGCCTCCCAATGACCAATAGATGACCACATACCGACTTCTCCCCCAGCTACCTTCCCTAGCATTTTATTGCAACCCATAATACCTCGCTAAGAAATGTATAAAAACTCCTCTGGCCATTGTTTGGGGGCCACTCCCTTGCAACCAGGCTGTTAGCGGGAGCGACCCCAGCATATGCCCGAAAAAAAATAAAAACACTCCTTGGTTATTCCATGGGTGCATGGTGGTCTCTCAGTGGCGTCACTTTAGGTCCTAACACTGACTGACTGCCCACGTGTTCTGAATGGGGTAGGGGAAGGGGTGTGTGTGAGGGGGTCTTTCCAGCCTGTTCCTTCCCTGCCTCAACCCCGGGGGTGTTAGAGCAGCTGCTTGGCTACTTTTGCTGCTCCTGTATTCTTTAGCATGCCCTTGGACCTTTAAGCCTTCTTTTACTCGTTAATAAAAAAGTCAATAAATTTTCAAATTCCTGGTGTGGTTCCATCCCTAACTGGACCCTAACTGAAACATGTATAGTCCGGGTCCATTCTTTTCATTCATTCCTATTTTTAGGAATAGCTTATGACTTTTATTTAGCCATTTCCCTGTAGAAAGGGATGTGTGTAGTCTTCAATGTGAAACTATTATACACTGTGCGTAGTAAGCATGTGTTTTTATCCACCTCACTATTTCTGATGGAAAAAAATTCTGGAAGAATGATGTGCTGTCATAGAGTTGTGCAATTAAGTTTTTGGAAAAATCCTGTGAAATTGCTCTTCTGTAAGGCTGCACTAATTTGTATTTCCAACAATGGTACATAAAAGTGCCCGCTTCCCACACCCTTGCCAATTTTTTCTTCTTTAACATTACAAATCTTAGTGGTAATATCTTCTTAGTGGTAATATCTCCTAATTACTAAGGAGATTGAACATCATTTCATATTCTCTCTTCAGTGAAATGCTTGTTCATATCCTTAATTCATTTTTTAATTGGATTTCATTGTCATTTTTTTTTCTGATTCATAGAAATTCCTTGTTGGTTCGTTCCTAAAAGTATGTTTAGTTTTACAATTTATTAGGGGCCTTCATCTTTAGATACTTATAAAGCAAATATTTTATATGCAAATATTGCATACCTTTTTTGTTGTGATAAAATATCCCTAAAGTAAAATCTACCATTTTCACAATTTGGTCTTTTTTTTTTTGAGACAGAGTCTCAAGCTGTCACCCTGGGTAGAGTGCCCTGGCGTCACAGCTCAGCTCACAGCACCCTCCAACTCTTGGGCTTAAGTGATTATCTTGCCTCAGGCTCCCGTATAGCTGGGACTTCAGGTGCCCACCACAACACCCAGCTATTTTTTTGTTGTTGTTGTTGCAGTTTGGCTGGAGTGGGTTTGAACCCACCACCCTCAGTGTATGGGGCTGGCACCCTGCTCACTGAGCCACAGGTGCCGCCCACATTTTCACAATTTTTAAGTGTATAGTTCAGTGTCATTAATCACATTAGTATTTTTAGTTGTGCAACCACCACCACCATCCTTCTCCAAAACTTGTTTATATTTTAAAATTTCACCATATGTCTTCGGATACATTTTATGTAGTCAAATGTATCAACTTTTTCCTTTATGATTTCTGGGTTATAGGTCTTGGTTAGGTAAAGTTTTGCTGGTTCTTTATTTTCTGTTAATACCTTTCTACTTTTAACATTTATATCTTTAAACCATTTGGAACTTTGTGTTTGCGTGCATGGCCGGACGAAGGCCTCTAACTTTACTTTCTTGCAGGTGGAAAGCCAATTGCCCTAAACTTTTTCTTTTAATCCGTTTTTTTCTTGGTTATTTTGTTACGTCACCTTTGCCAAAGAAGTCATCTCCTCTCATTTCCTAGAAGAGAGAAAAATTTCTCAAATCCCTGCATTTCCTCCTTACCTGATACACAGTGGAGCTTAGTGTGCGTTGGTTGGTGGTGTGACCAGTAGGAAGCTAAACAGGAAACAGCACATCTTTAGTGCTACAAAGCAGCAGATGTCAGAACTCAGAATGAGTAAGCACCCCCAGTTCAAGAATAGATGTGTTTGTGCTTTGTGTTTGTGTTTTAATTTCTAGTCTGGCTCATCTCTTTGTGCAAATCACTGTCTTGCGTTATAGTGTAGGAAACAAAGGCTGGGGGCGATATTGTTTCTACCCTTATGAAGTTTGCAAGACCTCAGTGCCAATCAGTAGGGGCTTGTAGATCATGGATGATTCATGGATACAATAGCAGTGGGGAAAACTTACAGATCAAGGAGGTCTGTGTGTTATGCTATGGAACAGTCTTCAAGATACATTCCGTTAGCTAACCCATGTGCAGGGCAGCCTGGTAGTACTGGCAGGATGTGAAGTGGGGGGAACACATTGTATTTATATAAGAATAAAATATCTCTGAAAGTGTATTCAAAATATTGGAAGCAATATTTACCTCCACAGAAGGAACTGGAGGTTTAGGGGATAATGTGAAATTCACTTTTTCCTGTGCAATCTTTTGTACTGTTTGAATTGTTTAACCAACTGCTTGCATTGTATTTCTAAATAAAGATGATGAGAATTTCAGAAATATTTACCATGTAATGAGAGGGAGATACACGCATACACATGAAACAAAGGTATGGATAGTTAAGAGAGCAGAAGAGTACCAAGGTCAGATGTTTCAATTCTGCGGCCCCACGACAGGAAGGTGGTGCCCTAGAGGGGCCAGTTTCAGTACTGGTTCAGGGCATTGCCAGTATCTGCTCATGCAGCTGGTGAGTAGGCAGAGGACTGAGCTTCTGGCAAGGACTAGAAAACACTGCTCCACCTGCGCTTGGGGGGCGAGGTGTCTGTGTAGAAGGGGCCATGGGGAGGGAAGTTACTGAGAGATCTGAGTCTGCTCAGAGCCCCACACTGTTCTCTTCCTAACCCTGATTTAGTTTCAGTATCCTTTCCAGAAACTTCACCTCCTACTGTACACAAAGAACAATAAAATGGGGAACTTGGCTGAGTGAGTCACATGCAGGGACTCTGGATTCAGGGAATCAGTGCCAGGGGCCCGGGGAGTGTGGACATTGGCCTAGCTTTGGGATGGTACACCTGTACTCCTTTACTGGCAGAATGACTCACCTTTGTTGCCAGTAATGGAACCATCTAGTTTTATCTTTGTTCACAATCTTTTTTTTTTTTTTTGAGACAGAGCCTCAAGCTATCCCCCGGGTAGAGTGCCATGGCATCACAGCTCATAGCAACCTCCAACTCCTGAGCTCAAGCAAGCCTCCTGCCTCCGCCTCCCAAGTAGCTGGGACCACAGGCACCCACCACAACGCCCAGCCATTTTTTGGTTGCAGCCATCATTGTTGTTTGGCGGGCCCGGGCTGGGGATTCGAACCCGCCACCTTAGGTGTACATGGCTGGCGCCTTAGCCACTTGAGCCACAGGCGCCGAGCCGAGACTCATTCTTAAATGAAATAAATTTATTTTATTTTAGAGACAGAGTCTCACTTTATCACCCTTGGTAGAGTGCTGTGACATCACAGCTCATAGCAACCTCCAGCTCCTGGGCTTAGGCAATTCTCTTGCCTCAGACTCCCAAGTAGCTGGGACTACAGGGGCCCGCCACGACACTCAGCTATTTTTTTGTTGCAGTTTGGCTGGGCTGGGTTCGAACCCAACACCCTCGGTATATGGGGCCAGCGTCCTGCCCACTGAGCCACAGGCACCGCCCCCCCAAAATAAATTTAAATAAATAAATAAATAAATAAAATCTAAGTCAGATCATGTACAGCTTTGCAGGAATCCCTGCAAACTCTCCTCAAAATGGCTTCTGCAGGCTCAGCCCCTGTGGCTCAAGCAGCTAAGGCACCAGCCACGTATACCTGAGCTGGAGGGTTCTAATCCAGCTGGGGCCCGCCAAAATAATGATGGCTGCAACCAAAAAAGAAAAATAGACAGGGGTTGTGGCAGGCACCTGTAGTCTCAGCTACTTGGGAGGTGGAGTCTGGAGAATCGCTTGAGCCCAGGAGTGGGAGGTTGCTATGAGCTGTGATGCCAAGGAACTCTACCCAGGGCAATAGCTTGAGGATCTGTCTCAAAAAAAAAGGCTTCTGCAAAGGCCACAAGGCCCTAGGCCCATAGATTTATCCCCTTCTCCAAGCATGCCAGGTCAGTTCCAGACTCCAGCTAGTCCCTCTACCTGACTGCTCCTTCCCCCAGACTGAGTGGTGATCTCCCTCATTTTCAAATCGTTGCTCAAAACTCACCTTCTTAATGCGGCTTCCCTTCCTAACTCTACTTACCCTGCCTATTCACCCACCTCAGCCTCCTAAGTGCTGGGACTACAGACGTTTGCCACCACAACTGGCCTGTTTTTATTTTTTTTTATAGAGACAGGGTCTAGCTTGTGCTCAGGCAGGTATGGAATACCTGGCCTCAAGTGATCTTCCCACTTACCCCTCCCAAAGTGCTAGGATTAGAGTCGTGAGCCACAGACTTGGCTAATTCAGTTTTTTTTTTTTTGTTTTTTTTTTGAGATGGAGCCTCAAGCTACCCCCTGGGTAGAGTGCCATTGCATCACAGCTCATAGCAACCTCCAACTCCTGGGCTCAAGCAAGTCTCCTGCCTCTGCCTCCCAAGTAGCTGGGACCACAGATGCCCACCACAACGCCCGGCCATTTTTTTTTTTTTTTTTTTGGTTGCAGCCATCATTGTTTGGCGGGCCAGGCTGGGGATTCGAACCCACCACCTTAGGTGTACGTGGCTGGCGCCTTAGCCCATTGAGCCACAGGCGCCGAGCCAGTATTTTTTTTTTTTAATAATGAACTTTATTGCATGCTAAAATTTTTTTTTTTTTTTTGAGACAGAGTCTTACTTTGTCATCCTAGGTATAATGCTGTGGCGTCTACCTCACATAGCTCACAGCAACCTCAAACTCTTGGGCTTAAGCAATTCTCTTGCCTCAGCCTCCCAAGTAACTGGGGCTACAGGGGACCACCACAACACCTGGGTGTTTTTTAGTTGTAGTTGTCGTTGTTTGGCAGGCCCGGGC
>CAUYQV010070406.1:0-21455 GCA_963574575.1 Galagoides demidoff
TCTTATAATTGTGTCCCACTTCCAAGAGGTGTGTCACACACCATGACCCCCTACCCCGTCCCTCCTTCCCTCTCTCCTCTCCCCCATTTCAATACCTCCCACTGTCTGTCAGCTCACCAACTGTCCTCCCATCAGAACTGAGTACACTGGATTCTGCCTTCTCCATTCTTGTGATGCTTTACTAAGAAGAATGTGTTTCAACTCCATCCAGGTTAATACAAAAGATGTAAACTCTCCATCTTTTTAAGTGTTGGCCAGTTTTTCATATACTTGTATACTTTTTTGGCCATTTGTATGTCTTCTTTTGAAAAATGGCTATTCAGATCATTTATCCATTATTTATTTATTTTTTTCATTTACCCATTTTTTAAAATGAATTATTTGACTTTTTTTCTGTTGAGTTATTTGAGTTTCTTATGTATTCTGGATATTAATCCTTTACGAGATGACTAGTTTGCAGTTATTTTTTTCTGTTCTTCAGGTTGTCCCTTCACTCTCTTCATTCACTCTCTCTCTTTGCCATGTAGAAACTTTTTAGTTTGGTATTATCCCGTTTGTCTAGTTTTGCTTTTGTTGCCTATACTTTTGAAGTTTTATCCACATAAAATCTTTGCCCAGACCAATGTCCTGAAGAATTTCCTTTATGTTCTCCTTTAATAGTTTCACAGTCTGGTCTTACATTTCAATCTTTAATCTATTTTGAGTTGATTTTTATATTTGGTGAGAGATAGGTAGTTTAATTCTTCTGAATATGGATATTCAGTGTTCCTAGCACAATTGATTGACTGTCTTTTCCTCAGTATGTTTTGGTTGTTTTGTTAAAAAATCAATTATCAATATGTGGATTTATTCCTGAGTTTTCTATTCTCTTCTATTGGTCTATGTTGTCTATTTTAATGCTAGTACCCTGCCATTTTTGTTAGTATAACTTTGTAGTATATTTTGAGTTCAAATAGTGTGATGTTCTCAGCTTTGTTCCTTTTGCTCAGAATTGCTTTGGCTATGCAGAGCCTTTTGTGGTTTCATATGAATTTGAGGATTGTTTTTTGTATTGCCACTAGTATTCTGATAAAGAATACATTGAGTGTGGAGATCATTTTAGGTAGTATGGGTTATTTTAACAATATTAATTCTTTCAATCCATGAACATCAGATGTCTTTCTATTTTTTGTGTCCTCTTCAATTTCTTTTGTCAGCGTTTTATAGTTTTCATTGTAGATATTTTTTACCTCCATGGTTAAATTTATTCCTAGGTATTTTATTTTTTTGTAGATCCTATAAACGGATTGCTTTCTTGATTTCTTTTTCAGCGAATTTATTATTGGTATATAAAAAAAACCCACTGATTTTTATGCATCGATTTTGTACCCTGCAAATTCTAAGAGTTTTTTCCCATGGACTATTTAGGTTTTTGTCTGTAGAATTTTACGTCATCTATAAATAAAAAAATTCTGATGTCCTCTTTTTTTTTCTTTTTTGGTGTGCTTTTTATTTCTCTTACCTAATTTCTTTGGCTAGAACTTCAAGTACCATGTTAAGTAAGAGTGGTGAGAATGATCATCTTTGCCTTGTGCCATGTCAACTTTCCCCATTCCATGTGATGTTTCTATACAGACTTTATTGTGTTAAGGTAGTTTCTTTCTGTACTTAATTTCTTTGGAGTTTTTAATCATAGAAATGTTGAATTTGGCTCGGCGCCTGTGGCTCAGTTGGCTAAGGCGCCAGCCACGTACACCTAAGGTGGTGGGTTCGAGTCCCCAGCCTGGGCCGCCAGACAACAATGATGGCTGCAACCAAAAAATGGCCGGGCATTGTGGCGGGCGCCTGTGGTCCCAGCTACTTGGGAGGCGGAGGCAGGAGACTCGCTGGAGCCCAGGAGTTGGAGGTTGCTATGAGCTATGATGCCAAGGCACTCTACCCAGGGGGATAGCTTGAGGCTCCGTCTCAAAAAAAAAAAGAAAAAGGATTAGAAAATGTATTGGCTCCATTTTTTTCTCCTTGGTTAAATCTGCCATCATCCCCTATCTTTGTGGCTATCAAAAGCAATGATTCCTAAGATTGTAAGAAGGAGGCATGAGATGTACTCTGAGTACTTTTAAGTCTTTGGAACACTAATGGTGCATATTGCATGTGTACATGTCAGATCTATTAAGAGTAGAGTATAAATGTCCTTTTTTGGGGGGTGGGGAGACAGGGTCTCACTGTGTTGCCCTCAGTAGAGTGCAGTGGCATCACAGCTCACAGCAACCTCAAACTCTTGGGGGTAAGCGATTCCCTTGCCTCAGCCTCCCAAGTAGCTGAGACTATAGGCGCCCACCACAACACCCAGCTATTTTTTGTTGCAGTTGTCATTGTTGCCTCAGCTGACCCAGGCCAGTTTTGATCTGCCAGCCTGTATGTGACTGGCACCGTAACTACTGTGCTACAGGTGCCAAGCTGAGTATAAATGTCTTCACAATAATTAAGTAAGTGAGGTGAAGGCTATGTTAGCCAGTTTGATGTAAGCATTCCAAATTGTATATAAAATCAGCACATTGTACCCCATAAATGCATTAATGTATAGTTATGATTTAATAAAAAATAAGAGGAAAAAAAAAGAAAAAAGTCTTTGGAACACATAAGAGATAATAAACACCTATTTGAGAAATCAGCCTCCTTCCTACACACAGCTTTCTTTTCAGTAACTGTGTTTCTTTCTGTAATCCTTGTAGCAAACAGTATGTCCAGTACTTTGTGTTTGTGTCTCCACCTAGGGAGACCATGAGTACCTGGCAAAAAACCAGGCCATGGGGATGCTCCCAGGACCAGCTGACCCATCCTTTCTCTCTGGGGAGCAGTACGGTGTGGTCTCTACCAGGCTATTGGAGACAAAGCCTTGAACTGCTCTGTGCACTCTCTAGGTGTGTGATGACTGTGTAGTGTTGCGCAGCAACATCGGGACAGTGTATGAGCGCTGGTGGTACGAGAAGCTCATCAACATGACCTACTGTCCCAAGACCAAGGTGTTGTGCTTATGGCGTAGAAATGGCTCTGAGACCCAGCTCAACAAGTTCTATACTAAAAAGGTACCCAGGATCTCTGTTCAAACTAAGGGAGGGGTAGGTGTTGAGGGCCAAGCATTGAGTTCCTCACTGGGAAGTTAAGATTCCCAAATCCATGTCTGGAGGCATGCTTTTGTCTCCAGCTATTGTGTGGGATACCTCAAGCTGTCTCTGACGTCCCTGCATCAGCCCAAGCCTTCAGTGGCCATTACAGAGCAGAGGTTTAGGGGTCCCTGGCTGGCTTACATGACAATACAGCTGTCTCTCCCCTGTGCCACAGTGTCGGGAACTGTACTACTGTGTGAAAGACAGCATGGAGCGTGCTGCAGCCCGACAGCAAAGCATCAAACCCGGTGAGAAGAGAAGGGTTCCCTGACAGTGTTCTTTTGTGTTTACCAGTCCTCCTGCATGTCAGAAGCCTGACAAAGAAGCCAGGTTGTGGGGCCTCCCACCTCACCAGTTAGCTGATAACTTCCTCCCTCACACAGGACCTGAACTGGGTGGCGAGTTCCCTGTGCAGGACATGAAGACTGGGGAGGGTGGCTTGTTGCAGGTCACCCTGGAAGGGATCAATCTCAAGTTTATGCACAACCAGGTAGGTGCAGCAGCACAAGTGTTCCATCTGTAATAAAGATAAGTGCCTAGGCCCCTGGTGCTTTCCCAGTAAGCATGAGAGAGGGCCTCTGGAGCAGCTAGACTCAGGAGGAAAATCACAGGGGAGGGTACAGTGATGTTGGTGACCACCAGGTGCCATGAAGATGCAGCAGGGAGCCTGTGGGGAGGCTGGGAAAGAGAGTGAGACTTGGCAGCCATGCCACCCTATCTGTTAGACTCCACACAGTGTGAGTGGGAGCGTCTCACTTGGCCTTTCTTCGCAGTGTCTCTGCCTCCCTTTATTCCCAGGGTGTGCTTTTGCTCAGTGGTTTTGCTTTGAGAGTCTAGACTGGCTGGTCTCCTTGCGTATTTCTGGTGTGCTTGAAGCTTGTGTGTGTGCGTGCGTGTGCGTGTACACATGTGTAAGTAGGCTTGTATCTATCCTCTGGAGTGTGTATGTTTATTTGCCTTTTTCTCCTGCTGATTCTTTTTCCTGTTCTTTTACTTCCTTTGAGTATTCCCACTCTGTCCCCTGATCCACAGGCCCCATTCCCCTTCTTTTGAGTGGGTAGAACTTCTGGATACATCTTTCCCTCATTGTGATTCCATCATAGGAGCTGACTTTTTTTTTTCTCTTGGTCTTTTAACACAGTGTTACTTTTTCTCTCAGTGGACATCCCTTAAGCTAATTCCTTTCTGAGGCCAGCGCATCATCCCAGGTCCGTTCACAGCTTGACTCTTCACACAAGTGCCTTCCCTTCCCCTTCCCCAATGTACTGGTTCCTCTCCCTGAGGCTCTGAGCCAGATGTGAATGTGTGGAGCCCCACAACCTCTGGCCAGGCAGCAGACAGCTCAGGGGAGGTGGACGTTTGACTCTGACTGTGGCTTTCTCCCTCCATTTGCCATTTTAGTTCTCTTTCTTTCAGACTAGTTGAGCAGCTTTGGTGTAACAGGAAATAGCTCCCAGGCTTCCTGGCAGCCCTTAGTCTATTTTCAGTCTAGGGCTTAGGTAGCAGCAAGCCCCCAAATACCTTAGGGCCAGCCCAAAGTGGGGTTTGCCAAAGTACTTTCCTGGACCACGAAGGTGCCAGCACTTTTTAGTGCTGTGGCCTCTACTGAAGATGACATCTTGCTAAACAATGCCCAGATGCTCTGCCCTCTTCCTTGTGCTGCCTTGGTGCAGCCCCTCTGGGCCCACCTAATTGTCTCACAATTACAAAGCATGTACAGACAGGTCCATAATTGAAGGCTTGACCCTTAGAAGAGAGAGCCTCACATCGTAGTCTGATGAGGAGATACTGGCCTTTGGTCCATCTTCTACCACTCAGTAGTCAGTTGTAGTCTTCTAATGGAATTATGGAGTCCAGACTAACTGGAAGCATAGACTTTGGAGTTAGGACATGTGTGGATTTGAACCCCAACTTCAGTATTCATGGGCAAATAAACTTTCTGATCCTCAGTTTCCTCATCTATAAAGTGGGGATAATACATATACATGCACTGTGCCACCTAGGTATAAGGATTAGAAGCAGGGTTTGTAAAACTCCCAAGTTGGTGTTCAGCACGTGGTAGCTGTTATTGTTATCACCACATACTTATTGGGAGATCCTGGATCCCATTTCAAGGAGGATACCAACACCTCCCACCCAAGCACAGTCTGAGGGGAGCTTTGCACCTGTGCCAGCCCTCTGCGCCGGAGGAGGATGCATGGAAGGGTAGAGACCTGAGGGGCTGAGTGGGGGGACTCCTGGGCACAGTGTCCTCTATGAGTACTGCCCTAGGCAGAGGGTATGGCAGGTAGCCCAGGCCAGCAGAGGGGCCTTTGGGTTGGGTTTGACCATTAAAACTAACGCCTTCATTTCTCTCCCATGCTTTCTCCTCCGGCCAGGAGCGGAAGGTACATGCCCTTTCTGCTATCTTCGCTTCTTAGCGCTTTTGAGTTGTGTGCGTGTGGTTTCTTCTGTCCTCCCTTTGGGAAACAGGTTTTCTGCGTGTGGGTGGGGCTATAGCTGGGAGAATGTGCTTTGTGGGGCAGGGGTGGAGCCTCTGGGCCTTACCCTACCCTCCCTCCCTCTCTTGCAGGTTTTCATAGAGCTGAATCACATTAAAAAGTGCAATACAGTTCGAGGCGTCTTTGTCCTGGAGGAATTTGGTAATTACACTATTTTGCTCTTAGGTCTGGACTCACATGGCAGTAACTCAAACCTCGGAGCTCCAGAGGAGGGTCTAGGGTCAGAGAGAAGAACCTCTGTGAGAGGTCAGGAGGAGCAGGAGTGACAGGGAAGAAAAGGGAGCCCTAAGGTGAGAAAAGGGAAGGAGAAGAAAAAGATAGATAATGAGTCGCACAAGAACAAGTAACCTTAAGACGAGTTTAGAGATGGTACTAAAGAGGCTCAGTGAAGTAGTGCCACCTTCCCATGGTTGGCAGGTGGTCAGAAAGTTCTAGGGCAGAGCAGATGGTGACCTCCAAGCTCTGCTATGTCCATGTGGCCTGCTATGATCTCTCTAGCAATCCAGTGCTCCACCCAGCCTCCCTGGCACCACTCTGGTCTCCACCTGGCCTCTGAGTTAGAGAGGGGACATCGCAGGCGGACTCTCACTCAAGGGGCAGAGAAGTCTAGTGGGCCTCAGAGGCAGAAGGTGCAGTTGTAGCCAGGAGCCAGCCTCCCTCAGCTAGCACTCAGGAGTGGTATAGTAGTTCTCACCCTGGGGCTTTGAGTTCCTGCTGTGTTTGTGCTTCATTCTTTTGTGCCCCTCATCGCTGCTATGAAAACCTTCGTTCTCCAGCAGGTAAAGTGACCTCCGCTCGGCTGGGCTCATGCTGCCTCCTCCCAGGTCCCTGCCTTGGGCCTTGCAATGGGTGGGTGGGCTCCCTTTAAAACATTGCCAAGTCTTCTCTTCCTTTCTCTCCCCACCCTCTTCCTTCCCAACTTCTTGCCTCCACCCTCCTGCTGGCTCATTGGTTTTGAGTTTTCTGCCCTGTGTGCTCCCTTCTTTTCTGCCAGAGAGATATTTGAGGGAATCTTCCAACTCAGGAGAATGACCTGGGGCTTCTTGCTCTACCTTTGATGAGTTTATTCCCTGCTAATGCTGGGTTCCCCTGAATTCTACCTCCCAGGGTCAGAAGAAGGTATGGCCGGTTCTCATCCTGCCTTTTCTGGCCCCCAGGGGGATGCCATGACCCTTTGCTCCCAGTCTCAAGAAGCCATGTCAGTGGCTGATCCTGGGGGCCCTACTCCTTCCTCTGGCCAAGCAGAACCCCTGCATGGCTGGGGCAGGGTGACTCTTACCATGCACTCTGGGCTGTGGACATGTGTGTATATTCTGCCTGATGCCCCCTGTCACCTCCCTCCCTGGGTGCTGTACTCGCCTGTCTTCTGCTCAGTGTGTCTGCTCCAGAGCCCTCTGACGCTCTCCCTCACACAGGCAGGCCTGGGCTTCTCCTGCCACTCAGGGGAGGACACTTCCAAGTCTGATGGGTTTAGTGTTATGTTACTTCTTCATCCAGCCTCAGGACCCTCTGTGTATGGGGCTGGGTATAAAGGGAACTGTGTTTAACACTACCTGGCTGGTGACTGGGATTAGTTCACAGGTGTGTCAGCAAGACTGGGCATAGGCTAGAAACAACTCTCTTTTCCCAGCTAAAATCTGGGAATTCTCTTCTGGAACTCCTCAGGGACACTGAAGAATAGCTGTGATCAGGCTGGTGAAAGGCCAGCCCCCTTCCATCCTAGGGGCTGTCAAAGTGGGTAGAACCACAGCCATCAAGTAAAAAGCCTTGGCAGACTTCAGAGGTCTCACTGAGGAGTCTGGATAGAGCCTTGGTGGCCTCTGCCCTGTCGTAACCTAAGCTGCTACAGCCACTGTGAGAGGCCATAGAGGGAAAGGGGACCCTGGTACCAGGCGCTGCCGCCTGGGGGAGCATGGCACTGTTGCTTTTAGTTTTGAACTTTCTGTTTTGTCTCTTGCCCGTCCGGTTTTAGTTCCTGAAATTAAAGAAGTGGTGAGCCACAAGTACAAGACACCAATGGTGAGTATGCCACCCAACTCTGAGTATGCCAAAGTCTGCACAGGGCTCCCTGGGGAACTTCAGGCAGGTAGAAGGGAGGGCCCTCTGAGTACACAGGGGCGAGAGGGGACTTGGTCTAGATGCCAGAGATCCAACTGAAACCAAAACATAGCTTCAGCTTTGGAGACGGATGCACACACATTAATCCCCTCTCCCACTGGGATAGCTTCTGAGGTCTTGTGTGGAGGCCCAGTGTTAGGACAGGAGGTGCCCACTTGGCAGACCCTCCACATGTGAAGACATAGGGATTTTAGTCTTGCTGATCTGTCTGGTTTTCTTTCCCCCCTAGGCCCATGAGATCTGCTACTCTGTGTTGTGTCTCTTCTCGTATGTGGCTGCAGTTCGCAGTAGTGAGGAAGACCTCAGAACCCCACCCCGGCCTGTCTCTAGCTGATGGAGGGAGAGAGGTTAAGCAGCTTCCCCAGCCCAGGGGACATCTCTTGCCTCTTGCTATTCCCAAGTGCACAAAGCTGCTGTGACTGAGGAGTGGATGATGCATGTGTGTTCTCTGCAAAGTTGGTTACCAGTTACACATCTCTGAGTGTGTCTTTGAACGTGTCTGTTGCAAGGCTAAGCTAGACCCTTCCACTTTCTCCCTCCCCTCTCCCAGAAGACCAAACTACCTTTCCCTCAAGTGTATGTGTGTGTGTATGTGTGTGCCTGTGTGTGCACATGTGCGTGCCAGTGTGAACCCACTACTGTGTGTCCTTAAGACATTTGTGTTGTGGTTCCTTGTCTTGGCATTATAACCTTCCAATGCAGGAATCTGGCTCTCCATCCTCTGTGATCCAATACAACTGGACAGCTGGAGGATTCTACTCTCTGGGGAGTGAGGGGAACTTGGGGCCTGTCTCCCATAAAAAGGGGCAGGCAGTAAAAGGAAGGGAAGAGTCAAGGGAAGCTGGAGTGAGTGGCAGCCTCCCTACTTCCTTATGTAGTTTCCGCCTGGCAGCTACTGCTTTGCTGCTGTGGCCTCCATCCCTGCAGCAGAGTAGCCATTCCCTGTGGCCTGCCATGCCTTCAGCATGAGAGGACAGAGTGGTTAGGGCTAGGAGAGTCCTGGGAGCTGCTGGCTGCTCTGCTCAAAAATCAGGGAGGGGTGGGAAGAGGCCAAGTTCAGTATATATACCTGTGTCTACAGGCAGCAGGCCTATCTCCTGGCACTGGGTATCAGAAGGGAGACATAGCCTGGGGGTGTGCAAGAGATGATTGTAAATATTTCAGCTCCACATTATTTATAGAAAATGTACAGCTGTGTGAATGTGAAATAAATGTCCTTGACTCCTCTTGGGCTCCTTGGCTGCCTTGTATTATTAATGATGCCTCCTCTTAGCCCAGGCCTGAGGAAGACTATCCCTGGACTCCAGCAAGGCACCTCTGGCTTGAAGGAAGAAAGGAGATGCGCTCACCCACATCCAGGCCCTCTTGCCTACCACTTTCTGGGCTTCCTGGGCTTCTAGGAAGAGGCTGTGAGAGGGACCTCTCCTTCCCTGCAGCTAGTTCCCCCGGGGCCCTGCAGAGGGCTGGGTGCTGTGAACTGGCCACTAGAGGGAGCAACCAGACTGGGTGTTGATAACTTGAACAGAGATGAATTTAGCAGTGAAAACCAATCCACGGCTTGGCCCTCTCCATTCCCTCTAAAGGGAGATGATGTCACTCAACCAAGGCCTCCCACAGGGGCTGAAACCCAGAGTTTGGGCTTGGAGTGTCTTCCATTGATTGGGTAGAACTCTTAAGTAGCAATGTAGGACCAACCTTCATGGAATTTCTATGCCATAGGAAGCCTGGTGATCACATATCACAGTCAGGAAACCTCTGAGATCTGCCGGATTCCTCCTCCCAAAAGGAGATTGACAATTGGGTTTAGGTTCCCTAAAGGAAGGTAAGAGCAGAGCAGAGCCCTGGCCCTTCTACCTTTCTGGTTTGCAATGTCCTGAGCAAGACAGAATTGTTTTCTCCCACCTAAGACACAGGGGTGGATGGGCTGTGGAGTTGTTACTAAAGGGGATCCCAAAGCAACTCAGCACAGCTCCACTCGAGGTCTATGGATTCACAATCATAATAACCGAGATTCGGCCCCACCCCAGGCCACTGTGGCTCTCGGGGATCATCTGAGCACCTGGGACCAGGCAGGAGCACCTCAGCTTTCTGGCTGTGTTGCTAATATACTTTCCTCTGTCCCTGCTCTGCAGTTGCCTCATTCATGGAGTGAATGCAGTGGGGGAAGACTGAGTTCCTTCTAGTGTTGATGCTTTGTGAGCTTAGGAGTCCACTCTGGACCTTGTTTCATCATCACAAAACATGCCAGCCCTAGTTTGCTGTGAAGATGCAAGTAAATGTCCCTCTGCTTTTTTATAGAAATAAGCACATGGGAATTGGGTAAGAAGAGTGAATTCTGTCATCTCACTGATCTTTTATTACCCTTATACATTAGGAAGACATGGCAGGCCAGAAGGGCCTTTCCCACTCATTATTTTCTGAGCCCACCCCCATTTGGCCCCGGAGACCCAGGAGCTTCCACAGGAGCCTTGAGGACCAGTGTGCAGCATCCCCCAGTGTTCCGTTAGAACTGCTATCCACTGGTTCCTTCCCCACCATAGCCCAGGAGATACTTGTGCACACACATCTGATAGCAGGAAGGGGCTTCAGCTTCCCTCCAGGTTCCTGGCATATAGGGTTGGCATCTGGTTGTACCTGAGACACAGGTTCCCCTATAAGTTAACTGAGTCCACTTGTACCCTCCCCTTTCCTGATGGCTGATCCTAGCAAGAGCTAGGACTTAGTCTCTGACTGGGTCTCTGGGGGTCAGGATGGTCTGGGGTACATACCTGGCCATCCCTGGGGAGCCAGCCTGCTCACTGAGGCACTATAGGAGAGAAGGAGGCCATGCCAGGAAGCTATTACCTGAACCCATCCCAGAAGCCACTACCCAGCTGGACATGACAGGGTCAGTGTCCTTGCAGCCAGAGCAGCTACTTGGGCCAGGACAGTAGAGCAAAGTCCAGAGACCCTACTGCTGCCCTGCTTTCTTCACACCCCAGCCCTGACCCAGCAAATTCCTCACCTCGCACTTCCAGGCGGCACTCACACTGGGCCTCGCCCTGAAGGTTGGTGGCCCTGCAGACATAGATACCCCCATCAAAGGGGCAAGGCTTTCTAATCTCCAATGTCAACACTCCCTGCTTGCTGAACATGCGGAACCGGGCATCTTTTCCCAGGTCCAGGCCATTCTTGAACCAGGAAATCTTGGGCTACAAATGAGGTAAACAGAAGGAAACTATTCAGGGTGAGAGGGGACCTGGCAGGGATGCGAGGAAGCTGGGATTTGTTTCCACTTTGGGGTTTCCCACTGGAGTCCCAAACCATGCTCAAGGCTATGTGTGAAGATGGAGCCCACAGTGAGCACCAAGGCCCTGTTCATGAGAGGAACCTGGTCCAGATACCCCGAGGTGGAAAGAAAGCAGGGGGAGATAGGCTGAGGAGAGACTGGACCTTGAGGTTAGGGCCTATGAGCCCTGCCTCTGGTCAGCCTATACCAGGGCCTATGGTTCCCTACCTTGGGGTTACCCCGGACTGCGCAGCAGAGGACAGCAGTGTAACCTGCAATGACTGAGCGATTCACCAGGGGGTGGGTGAAGCTTGGGGCCTCCGAGAAGTCCAGGGCCTCATAGTTGGGTGGTTCATATGTGATGCCTGTTGGTGAAAGGACTTGGAATCCAGAGGCCCACACCAAGCTAGGCTTCTTTCCCTGTTTGCACTGCCTCCCTGCCCCACTCCCTCTGGGTGAGAGTGAGAGTACAGCACCTGGTCTGGGTATAAAGACAGGATCCTTGGTGGTGGCAGCTCTGTCACTAGGACCAACCATGTTATGGCTGAAGACCCGGAAGTAGTAGCCATTACCAATAATGAGCTCGGACACCACACAGTGGGTGCGGCGGTAATGTTCCAAAACTGTGAACCACTCCTGGGGGATATGAAGGAAGGGAGGGATTTCAGAGGGCCACACCCCTCCCCCTGCCTGGGGCCTCTCTTTGGTGCCAGTGGTGTATCTCTGCCCACTGGGGAGGTCAGCAGAGGAGGGGTGATGTAGGCCTATGGGAAGAACAGCTTGGACCCAGGTCAGCTGGGTGTAGGGAAGGTTATGTGAGGGACTCAGGACTCTAGGCTCACCATGGTCTTCTTGTCAGCTTTCTGGACTGTATAACCCCAGATCTCTGTGTTGCCATCATCTTGGGGTGGCTTCCACTCCAGAGCCACATTAAAACCCCAAGCCTCAGTGACCCGGAGATCCTGGGGAGAGCTTGGCTTATCTGCAGGAGACAGACCTGGTCAGATCAGCCTCCTGACATTGCCTGTGTCAAGGGAGGGATACCAGGCTCCCGGGGCTCCTCATCCCTGCCAGCCTGGACCTGGTTTGCCACCTTCTGCAGGGTGTCTGATCTTGGCCCTGGGCTCTGGCAACCCCGCTGAGGGACAGGACACTAATGGTCACAGAGGGAGGCCTCAGGGCACGCACCAACGATCTGCAGGACCAGTGTGGCCTTGTCCTCCATGTTCTCAATGCGTACTGTCACCTGGTAAATGCCTGAGTGGGCACGGCGAGCAGCCCGGATGAACAGGATGGTGTCCGTGGGGCTGTTGCGGATGCTCACCTCCTCACCTGCCAGGGGCTGCCCATCTTTGGTCCAGGTCACCTGTGGCCGGGGCTTGCCCTGAGAGGAGGGACAACTTAATCCCAGGCCTGGAACCCTGGCCTCTGAGGCCTTAGCCCTGACACACTTCCATGGGTTGGGTGTGAATAGGGAGGGGGCCAGCCCTACCTGGAAAGGAATGAGGAGGTTCACAGGCTCTCCAACCTTCCTCTGGATGGTCTGGCGCAGGTGCCGAGGCAGCTGGAGCCGGGGCCGTTCTGTGGGTGCAGAGTGGGTGGCTAAGCAGGAGCTACCTCTAAGGAGTGCCACAGTGCCATCCTGTCTTGAGACAGGGCCTAGAGAGCTGCAGGTCCCCTAACCACAGCACCTCCAGCCCCACCCAGTCCCAAATGGTTTACAAAGTGCCTGCTTCCACTGGAGCCTCTCTACACTACCTCAAGAGGCAGGGGTCAGAGAGGGTAAACATCTTATTTGACGTCACACAGCTATAAGTCACTGGCCAGAATGTACACCTAGATGCCCTGTACTGGTCCCTGCTGTAGTTTGCTGCCTCTTTCTGACTCTTACATGACTGTCCCTTTATTGGGATAAGGAATTGAGGAATGGGAAATGGATCCCAGAGAGACCAGTGTGACCCCATGTGGCATCACTGCTCAGACCTATTGACAAAGGCAATACCTATGTGTTAGAGCTGAAAGACTCAACAGAACAGAGCTTAGAGACTGGCCTGTGTTTTCCCTGTTCTAGAACTGGGGGGCTAACAGAAAAACCAAGAAAGCCCTCTTTGCACCTGTGCCCTGAGCCCAGGGAACAGATGAGGGCTTCCCTGACTACCCCACCACCACTGGACACCAGCTTGGGTGTCAGTGGCAGGTCTTGTGACTGCATGTGAGATACTCACGCAGTATCTCCTGCACCGTCACTGGCTCCTGGGTGGTAACTGGGCCTCCAGGCCCTGCCACATTGTGTGCCCGCACTCGGAAGAGCAGCCGGGCCCCTGTGGGCAGGTCCTTCACCAGCATCGATGTGCGCTCTGTCAGCCCATGCAGGGCAGCCACCCATTCCGAGCCTGGGGGTGGGGACAAGGGAGGCAAGGCCACAGGCCAAGTCAGCATCAATACCCATCCCCTCTGTTCACCCCTCTGGTGCTCCAGGCCGGGCCAGTGGCGCACTCACAGCCCTCCTTGCAGTACTCCACACTATAGCCATCCAGGCCTCCTGCTCCCTCGCGCTCTGGGGGCCGCCACTTGAGGGAGACAGTAGTGTCAGAGACATCCTCCACTGCCAGGTGGGTGGGTTCACTGGGGGGACCTGGACAGAAGAGAGGACAGAGAAGGGGGCAGTGCTTGTGGCTCAAAGGACTAGAGTGCGGGCCTCATATGCTGGAGGTGGCAGGTTCAAACCCAGCCCTGGCCAAAAACTGCACCAAAAAAAAAAAGAGAGAGAGGACAGAGAAGGGTCTGAGCAAGCTGGGGAAGCTGGTGATGCACAACCCCGACCCTCACTGCCCTCTGGTCACCTGGGAGGACTTCCCCTAAAGCTGGCTTTGTATTTTAATTTAATTTATTCTTTTTAAGCCAGTCAATTTTTTTTAAATTTTTATTTATTTATTTTTGAGACAGTCTCACTATGTTGCCCTTGGTAGAGAGCTGTGGCATCACAGTTTACAGCAACCTCAAACTCTTGGGCTTAAGTGATTCTCATATGCCTCTGATACCTACTACCCTTGAACAGGGGACAATGAACACTTCTTGAGCACCTGCTGTATACCAGATGCCCTGCCTGCATTATGTCATTTCATCCTAACAGCTCTATAAAGTAGGTAGCATCATTATCCCCATTTTGTAGACATGGACCTTGCAGCTCAGAAAGTGAACCAGGGGTCAGAGTGGTGTCTCAGCTCTATCCCCCTGCCATCTGGGCAATCTTGGGCAGGTCATTTAAGTTCTCTGAGCCTGTTTCCTCATCTGTAAAATAAGGTAGATTATTCCCAATGGAGGATTAACAGAGAGCACGGACATAACAACTAGGGTGCCGTCCTTGCTCAGAGCAGCTGCTATTATTGGGGCCCCTTCAGGAGGAATGACATGGGTGGCAGTGCCAGGCCAGGCAGGCTCACCAATAGGCATGAAGGGCTGGGAGGCAGGGCTGGGTCTGGACATGCCAATGGCATTGACTGCATAGACACGCATCTCGTACACCACACCCTCGATCATGCGCCGTGCCTCGTGGCTCAGCTCCCGAAGCAAATCAAAGTTCAGCCGCATCCACCGATAGCTCTTCTTCTTCTTGCGCTCTAGGATGTAGCCTGGCGTGTGGGAGGTGGGAGTTGTGGTCTCTAACCCAGGCACCTCGCCCCCGCCCTCACTTTGTCCCCTGTGTCCTCAGGCTCACCCAGGACTGGCTGCCCGCCATCATAGGCAGGTGGCTCCCACTGCACCGTGCAGGAGTCCTCACCCACGTTGCTGATCTTGGGTGCCGCAGGGGCATCTGGCACATCTGGAGAATATAGGGAGGACTCACATCAACCCCGTATGGCTCAGGACCCTGGACAATGTTACTTGTCTCCTCACCACCCCAGCCAACTTCTACAGGCTGCCCCCTTGACCCTCCCCTGGCCAAAACAATCTTTCTAGAATGTATTTCTGATCACGTCACCACCCTGCCTACAGCAACACTTTACAGTTCCCCACTGCCTGTACTCACCCATGTCCTAGATCCAATCCTCTCTGTCCTCCCAGCCTCACATGGTCCTCTACTTACATGGAACTGTTTTATTCATTCTCCATGCCACAAAGGCCCTTTCACACCTCCATACTTCTGCACACACTGTTTCTTCTGCCTGAGATGCCCTCCCTACACTCTTCTCAGCCTCCTAAAGGCTTTACCCCCAGGCACAGGGATGGCTCCATGCTCAGTTCTTCCATGGGCATTCTTTTTATTTATTTATTTATTTTGCAGTTTGGGGCTGGGGCCAGGTTTGAACCCGCCACCTCCCGTGCATGGGGCCAGTGACCTACTCCTTTGAGCCATAGGCGCCACCCTTCCCTGGCATTTCTGACATAGCCCATGTACAGTAGTGTCACAGGAAATCTGTTACATGTGTCTGCTTCCGTCTCTCCCTAGAAGACGACTCTGCAGGCAAAAAACCCCAAGCTATTGTCCAGCTCAGAGAGCATGTCCTAATGATGTTTGTTGAGTGAGTGAATGAGTGAAGAGATGGACTCTCCCAGAATTGCCCCTCTGTGTTCTTTGTCTTGGACCCTGGCCAGCCTCACCGATGACCTTGACTGTGAGGTTGACCTGGTCCTCGCCCACAGGGTTCTTCACGGTGACAGTGTAGACACCCTCGTCTTCCTTCTCTGCCCCCTCTACTGTGAAGATGCTTCGGTCCTTTGTGGTCTCCACACGGACTCTGCCCTCCGTCTCACATAGCAGCTGGGAGGGAGGGGGAGTTGGGGCAGGACTTGAATCAGACCCCAGAGGCCCCTATAGTCTCTGCAACAGCCAATGGCCTGAGACGGAATGGAGCCCAGCACAGGGTCCATGGGGCACAGCCTGAGGTAAACTGCACCCACTTAAGCCTCTGGTTTAGAAACCTTTTATGTAGCACCTACCACAGGCAGGAGACCAGAGCAAGGGCTCAGATTATGGCTTTAGCTTTGTCATGAAACCTTGGGCAATCACCTGGTCTATCAGTGCCTCAGTTTCCCCATCTGATGAATGGTAATAGCATGACCACACAGAGCTATTGTGAGGATCCAGCAAGATCCAGGTGGGCAGGCCTCCAGGAGACCCAGAACTCTGGGCAGCCACACTTACCAGAAGCACCAGGAAGGAAACACAAAGTCAAGGTCAGCTCAGGCTGAAGGGACCAAGGAGCAGCCCAGTCACACCAGGGCTTCCTGGTATGTTGAGGGTGTCAAAACCCTTGTGGGAGCCTGTCAGTTACCTGCTCCATAGTGTATCTGCATGAGGTTTGAGGGCCCCATGGAGACCCTGCGAGTGAAGAGATGGACATGGAGAGTCCATCTCTTCACTCATTCTGGAGCAGGAACACACCTGGCCAGGTGTGGCACCTCTATGGAGACCTTGGAATGAATACCAGGTGGGTAGAAAAAGTAGAAAAAGATGAAAGACAAAAGAGCCATGTCCTGACTTCAGCCTCACTCACCTTCTTTTCAAACACCCACTCGTCACTGGCACCTGCATCCTCTAGAGCATCAGGGGCTGCCCTGGCAGGGGCCTTATTTCCCTGGAAGCAGAATGGGAGGAAAAAGAGGAGGAAGGAGGGGCTGATTCAGCCTGGAAGGGCCCCTCTGTCTCTCCTTCCACCCCATCCCACCCCCACTGCCCATCTTGCCTTGGGTGCTGGCCAGTGGAGCCTCTGCTATCCCAGTAGTGGCCAAGATGGGTGTGCATATGTGGGCTTGAACACAGAGCAGGTCCCACACACTCATTTTACAGATATAGAAACCAAGGAAGGACCCATAGTACCTGTGTGATGGCCTTCTGCCAGATCACAGTAGGAGCAGGGTCCCCAGAGATAGGGACATCCAGGCGCAGCTTATTCCCAGCCACAACCACGATGGTGTCTGGTGTGCGGCCAGGACAGTCTAAGTGGATCTTGGGAGGTTCTAGGGGTGACAAGATAGTTCAGAGAAAGGGAAGGGGGGGCAAGGCCCAGGAAAGAGGGGAACCTGGGAGGTGAATAGGTCACTGGGAAGGGGGCTACCAGGGGACCCACGGCCCTGATCATTGTTTTTTTTTTCTTTTTATTGAGACAGAGTCTCACTTTGTCACCTTCCATAGAGTGCTGTGGTGTCACAGCTCACAGAAACCTCCAACTCTTGGGCTTAAGCAATTCTCTTGCCTCAGCCTCCCGAGTGCTGGGACTATAGGTACCCACCACAACACCCAGTTATTTTTTGGTTGCAGTTGTCATTGTTGTTTAGCAGGCCCAGGCCAGGCTCGAACCCACCAGCCTCGGTGTATGCGTCTGGCACCCTACTCACTGAGCTACAGGTGCTGAGTCAGATCATTCGTTTTTATTTTTAAAATTTTATTGATGTATGTGTTACACATGGTAAAATGCACAGATATGAGCATAGTGCATTTCATAGTGTGATGAATTCCGACAAATGTATACACCTGTGTAACCACTAAGCCAGTCAAGATGGAGAATATTTCCATCACCCAGGAAGTTCTCCAGGAGATTTTTGATATTCGGGTCACCTAGCATAGCATCTTGCAAACCACGTCTGGGAGAGCACCAATGTCCTGCCAGAAACAATTACACTGGGAACCTACCCTGGGTTAAACAAAGTTACGCACGTTTCTTTACCATGGGATTTTTCAGAGCCTTGACATGTTAATGGATCTTCTGAATCAACAATAGAGGGAATCAAGTGTTCAGTATTTCCCAAACTGATTTCGTCATAGAACCCTTTCAAACGTGTTAATGATGTCAAGTGAACCCAGCTGGGAAATCACTGGGCCTACAGCATGCTTCAGCCTGGACTATTCTGAAGTTAGAATCCTAAAAGGTCTGATTAAAGCTTACTCTAAACGCAGGAGAGGTACTTCCATAAGAAGAAAAGGGATAATAACAAAACTTCCCATCTGTGACACCATTTGACAGGTCAGACACATCACCTCGTCTCATCTCTTTAACCCTGCTATGGAGGAGGCACTGTCAAAACTCCCAATGTAAAGATGAGGAAACTGAGGTGCAGAACAATTATAACTGGCTCATAGTTGTGAGTCACCCCTCCTGTTCCTTCTTGTCTGTGAGGGAGAGGAGATGTGGCTAGGGTGGGGTGCAGGGCAGTGGACAGAGCTGAGGTGGCACACAGGGACCTGAGACTCACCGTGCCTGGGTACAAAATCAATCTTGACCTCTGCAAGAGAAGGAAAAGCAAGTGGCACCGGGGCCAAGGCCAGGCCCAGCAGCAGGTACTCCAGCCCTACCACCCCCACCACCCACTCCAGCACAGACAGGCTCACCCATGAAGTGCAGCTTGGCAGACAGGTTGCAGGCGAAGCCCTCAGGCACAAAGCTGTAGTCAGCCTCGTCAGCAGGCGTGACGTCGTCAATGGTCAGTTTGTGGACCCTGCAGGGCAGTGGCGGCTCAAGGGACCCCAGTGGGCCACACACCCCAGGGGGCTCTCCCCTTGCCCTGGTTTGTTGGTGTTCTGGTTTTTAAAAAACGTTTTATTTTCCAATTTTCCAGCTCCCTCGCGTATTTTGAGGTAGGCAGTATAGAAGTGATTTCTACCCCCAAAGCGTCCCCTTGGCTGGGCCCTTAGAGACTAGACAGGGGCTGGGTCTCACTAATCTCTGTGAACCCAAGCCCAGCACGGCCAGCCCAGATGCTCCAGGGATGAGCAAGAGGGTGGAAGAGAGAGCAAGGGCCTCTGGCCAGAGTCGGCCTCCTTGGTAGCTGCCTGCCATGCCCCCCTGGTCACGAGTTGAGTAGGGGCTTGAGGAGCACTGACATGTCTGTCTCTCTCCCTGCTTCCCTCTCTGTACCCTCATCTCCTCTGTCCCTGATAGACTCCCCTTCTCTGCAGGTTTCTCTCTTGCCATATATTTCTGTCTTTCTATAATTATTTTCTCTTTCTCTCTCTTTGTCTTTCTCTCTCTCTCTCTTTCTCCCTCTGTGACTCTAAGTCTCCGTCCTGTCTCTGTGTGTGTATGCCTCTCTCTGTCCATCTGTCTCTGTCTGTTCCCCTCTCTATCTCTCTGTGCATCTCCTTCTCAGTCCCTGCCTGCCCCTGCACACTTACCGCCCGATATGGGACACCTTTATACGGCTGTTGGGCACCAGCTCCTTCCCGTTCTTCAGCCACACGCCCCGCACATTCTCATCTGAAACCTCACACTTGAACACAGCCTGGTCCTTTGCGCCCACGGTCAAATCGGCAATGCTCTGGTACACTTCCAGCTTTTTCTCTGGGGGCAGGGCAGAACCAGTGAGCTCGTGAGGGTGTGTGGGTGTGGGCGTGAATCCCTGTGGAGACCATGTGGGCAGCAGGGTGAACGTCTGGGTTCATGTAGGCATCTGATAATACATGTGTGCATGTGTGTGACGTGTGTATTCAGTGTACACAAGGAACCTCTAGGATCGGGGCGGGGGGGGACAAGGAACACTTACCAGGACCTCTGACCCTCCAGCACCCCCTGAAGTGGTCACCTCAGCACCCTTGTTTTGGAGGTGAGAAAGGGGAGGCTCTGGGTGTCCAAGTGACTTGCCCAAAGTCACACAGGCCTGACTCCCGGTTTGCCTGACCACTCCATGTGGCCAAGAGGGATCTTACCCTGCACGATGAGCTCAGCCAGCGCCTGGCCTCCACTGGTCTGCAGTGCGTAGTGCCCTGCGTCCTCCAGAGTCGCCTCGTTGATGATCAGGTGGTGTCTCCGCCCGTCCTTCTTAAACCGGTATTTGAAGGTCTCTTCCCGAGTCAGCTCTACCCCGTCCTTCAGCCTGGCGGGGCGGGTGGGCAGTGAGCACTGTGGCCTCCTTTGCACAGAGCCCTCAGCCCCCAGCCTCACCCATGCTCCATGCCTGTGGCACTTACCATTTGACCTGGGCCCCCTCCTCTGACACTTCACACTCAAACTCCACCCGCTGTCCCACCATCACCAGCTGGTCCTCCAAGGGACGTGTGATCAGCACAGGGGGCTCTGTGCCGCACAGAGAAGAATGTGACCCCCTGCAGCCAGCCCCTCCCCTCCCCAGGGTCCCAGTCCCCAGTTCAGGCCCACCTTTGACGAAGAGCTCTGTGCTGCA
Source organism: Galagoides demidoff (assembly GCA_963574575.1). Lineage (NCBI taxonomy): Eukaryota > Metazoa > Chordata > Mammalia > Primates > Galagidae > Galagoides > Galagoides demidoff. Next base: position 20,151 of record CAUYQV010070406.1, read on the forward strand.
CTTCTCGCCGCCCACCACACACTGGTAGGCTGCATCGTCCGCCAGTGAGCACTGGCTGATGGTCAGGGTGCGCTTGGCACCCACGGACTCAAAGATATATCTGGGCGGGGAAGTGGGAGAGTCATGGACAGAACTCCCGGCCCCAGTGCCCCAACAAAGCCCCCATGCCTGCCACCCCACATCATCCAGGGGGACTTACTTGCTGTGGAACAGAAGGGACCATTGGAGCATTCCCGATGAGAGGAGTGAGACAAAGAGGAAAGGAAAAAAGAGGGACAGGCAGAAGCAGGAAGATGGGAAATTAGACCCAGAGAGAGAAATGGGGAGAAACAGAGAGATGGGGACCCAGAGCCAGAGCCACATGTGAATCAAGAGGCAGGGAGGCCAAGTAGCAGGAGCAGCTCTCTCCCCAGGGGTCTCCCCACTCCCTGCAGCTCCCCAGGGACCCTCCCCACCTTGGCCCGCACCTGCCACTCATCTGGATCTCCTGTCCATTCTTAAGCCACTTGACTTCGGCATCAGGGTCAGCCAGCTCCACGGTCAGCCGAATCTTATGGCCTTTGCTCACCTGGTAGGCCGGCTCCAGCTTCTTCTGGAAGGCTGAGCACCACCCCTCAGCCCCTGGCTACCCACGGCCCATGCCCTGCTCCCCCGGGCCTGGCCACAGAAGCTGTGGCAGTGCCCAGCCTCCCCACCTCTTTGTGCCTCCTGTGTCCACCTCTCCTTGTGTCTCTGTTTCCTTGTCTGCCTGTTCTATGTGTCTGCCTCCCTGACTCTCTCTATCTTTGTCCTATTGTCTTCTTGGGGTACTCTTCATGTGCTTAGCTCAGGGGTAGGGTTAGGAGCTTCTAAAAAGATGGAAGTTTGTCAGGAGAACCAGGGATGGGGAAAATGTACCTTCTCTTCCTGTCTTTTGTTTATTTATTTGTTTGTCTGAGACAAGGTTTCACTCTGCTACCCAGGCTAGAGTTCAGTGACATCATCATAGCTCATTGCACACTCCTGAGCTTTTTTTTTTTTTTTTTTTGAGACAAGAGCCTCAAGCTATCCCCCTGGGTAGAGTGCTGTGGCTTCACAGCTCACAGCAACCTCCAACTCCTGGGCTCAAGCGAATCTCCCCCCCCAGCCTCCCAAGTAGCTGGGACCACAGGTGCCTGCCACAACGCCCAGCTATTTTTTGGTTGCAGCCGTCATTGTTATTTGGTGGGTCTGGGCTGGATTCCAACCCGCCACCTTACGTGTATGTGGCTGGTGCCTTAGCCACTTGAGCTACAGGCACTGAGCCAGGGGTTCACTGTTGATTGG
>CAUYQV010070408.1:0-22762 GCA_963574575.1 Galagoides demidoff
TAGAGTGCCATGGCATCACAGCTCACAGCAACCTCCAACTCCTGGGCTCAAGCGAGTCTCCTGCCTCCGCCTCCCAAGTAGCTGGGACCACAGGCATCAGCCACAACACCTGGCTATTTTTTTTTTTTTTGGTTGCAGCCATCATTGTTGTTTGGCGGGCTCGGGCTGGATTCGAACCTGCCACCTTAGGTGTATGTGGCTAGCTCCTTAGCCACTTGAGCCACAGGCGCCGAGCCGCATTATGATTTTCTAAGAAAAAAGTTAGTAGCTTTTCAAAGCTATGGCCAAAGAACCCTGTTTTCAGGAAGGATTACAGAATCCATCTCATCTTTTCAGACACCTCACCTGCTTCCTCCCTAACTCACCTTACATGCTACTTCCAAATTAATCTTTTCAAAGCCCAATTCCAATCACATGCTTCCCTTGTTCAAATATTATCACTGTCCTCCTAGTCACTGAAAATACAAATGCCTCATCTTGCCTTTTACCATTTGGCACAAACAATCCTTCAAGCTTCTAAGAACACCTTCTTCATGAAGTACTATGAAGTTTCCATGAAACCTTCAGGTTAGTGTCATTTACATTTTTATGATCCTCTGAATCCCCACTGCACTTTAATTCTATGTATAAGGAAATAATGTATTTTTCATTTTCAAACTTAATTCTCTTATTTGTTCCTAAGTTTTTCACTTGATTTGGGTTTTTCAGGTACATAATCATATTACATGCAACAATGATCAACCTCCTCCTTTCTACTCTTCACATTCTGGTATCTCCTATTTGCAAAGAATTTTCACACACATATTTTTGCCTCAAAAACATATGTAGAAAAAGCAGTGTTATCGCTACTTGCAAAGAGTAATTAAGTATTCATATAATGCAGAGGATTGTGACAGGCACTGTAACCAATTCAAGAATAAGTCAAATATGAATCTTGCCCTCAAGAAGTTTACAGGCCACTCTAGGGGTCACTGATAGCCAACAGGCCAAATCCAGCCTACTACCAGTTTCTGTAAATGAAGTTCTATTAGAACACTGCCACTCTCATTCCTTTACATGGTTATCTATGAGCTGTTTTCACAATTCAACTTCAGAGCTGAGTAGTTAAGTCAGAGACCATGTGGGCTACAAACCCGAAAACAATTACAAACGGGTCCTTCACAGAAATTTGTGGCCTATCCCTGATCTAGTACATTACGCAAAGCATATACATATAAATGACACTATCTCAACATGAAACAATACAAGAGACCCAACCAAAGAAAGAGGTTAACATACTCAACCAATTATTATTCACCGATGAAGCCATTACTAGAACCCTGGTTTCAAATGAACTCAGTTCTCTGACACATCAACAAAAGACCAGAACAGTATTAGACTGCTAAATTATATGCTCCTCCTGCTCGTCTGCTATCAAGTTAAGTCAATGAGAAAATCCACAGAAAAAGTGTCTATTCCAAACTCCCAAGGGTAGTTTTTATCATCTCCAGTTTCTACTTAATGTTTTGCATGCACCTATTGCCCAAATTCTGAGTGTTTTCTTTGATAATAAACAGATAACTAGGTACTTTGAGCACAGGATGTTTTAAGACCCAATTTAACCTCCCCACTTAGATAAAATTGTGTATTTATTCAACCTCCCCACTTATGCAAAATGTGTATTTTTGATAGCTGCTAAAAAAAAAATCTTATAATGGGGTGGTGCCTGTGACTCAGTGGGTAGGGTGCCAGCCCCATATGCCAAGAGCGGCAGGTTCAAACCCAGCCCCAGCCAAACTGCAACAAAAAATAGCCGGGCATTGTGGCAGGCACCTATAGTCCCAGCTACTTGGGAGGCTGAGGCAAGATAATCGCCTAAGCCCAGGAGTTGGAGGTTGCTGTGAGCTGTGACACCACACCACTCTACCAAGGGCAATAAAGTAAGACTCTGCCTCTTAAAAAAAAATCTTATAATTTGCTTTTTTTTTTTTTTTTGAGTCAGGGTCTCATTATGGCACCCAGACTAGAGTGTAGTGGCATCATCACAGCTCAAACTCCTGGGCTCAAGAGAACCTTCTGCTCCAGCCTCCTGTGTAGCTGGAACAAATGTGCGCACCACCACACACAACTCTTAGGGGTCTCAATATATTGCTGAAGCTGGTCTTAAACTCTTGACCTCAAGCAATCCTCCTGTTTTAGTCTCCCAAAGTGCTGGAATTACACTCATAAGGTACTGCATCTCGCCCACCTTATAATTACAAATAACCACAAAATAAAAAAAACTTCCAGCCAGATGTAGTAGTTCATGCCTGTAATCCCAGAATTTTGGTAGGCTAAGGTGAGGATCACTTGAGGTCAGCAGTTTGAGACTAAACAGGGAAACACAGACTCTGTCTCTATAAAAAAATAAAAATTAATGGCTCAGCACCTGTGGCACAGTGGTTATGGCACCATGGTTATGCACCAGCCACATGCACCAAGGCTGGTGAGTTCGAACCCAGCCCGAGCCAGCTAAACAACAATGACAACTCCAACAACAAAAAAACAGCCGGGTGTTGTGGTGGGCATGTGTAGTCCCAGCTACTTGGGAGGCTGAGGCAAGAAAATTACTTGAGCCCAAGAGTTCGAGGCTGCTGTGAGCTGTGACACTATGGCACTCTACCGAAGGAGACACAGTGAGAACGTGTCTCAAAAAAATAAATAAATAAAATAAAAGTAAAAATTTAAATTAAAAAAGGAAAACTTTCTGTTCATTTGCTGCCTCCGTATCACTCCCAGATCATAGCAGTCCCTTTGCTTGGAACCACATTTCCAGAGTATTTACAAAATAAAAGTATGGAGCAAGAACGCTCAAAGCCCTGGTAAATACCTTAAATAAGTACACACATAACTAAACATCTATTTTACACACTTACTAGTGGCAAGACACCAGAACAGTACACAAATTTAATGTATTTCAATCTGTACTCCATAAATTTAAATACAAACTATGCTTTAGGGTTAATATTCCTTCCTTTCCTAACAATGTAACGATGGAGTAAGAGGCCAATGCATCTATTACTTACAGTTCAGCAACTTCCTGTTCTTCTTCCCAGGCCTCCTTGTGGGTTAGCTGACTGCTTCCAGTACTCTTGCATGTCCAAATGCGCTCACTGTACCTTTCCAAGCGGGCTTCATACTCTCTGTTGGCAGTAGCTCAGGAAAATATGCAAGCAACAGAGACAACTAATCCACACCCACAAAATACTTACACATGCAGGTAAAGAAAAAAGAAACTATAGTATCCTTTCTAAAATGTATAGCATAAGAAGACAAAAATGAAATAAAAGTTTTCAAGTGACAAATCCAAAACAAGGTGACCAAGACTAAAGTCTGATTAGAATGATTTGTCATGTTTTATAAATAATATTTTAGTACAAATGGGATTTCCTCAATTCACTAGTTTCATTTTATAAGACTATACAGTGCTAAAAATTCATAAGAGGCAAAATAAAACACAAGCCAAAAAAAGAACTAAGTGAAAATTTGTTAAAAAACTCATGTCAGCAACTTTAAAATAAAATAAATTTGTAAGATATCTAAAAGTATTCCTAGAAATACTTTTGACGTGATATTTATCCAATCTCTATGCTGCCTCCAATAATACTATATTCACAAGATCACTTACCGGTTATTGTTTCAACAATCTTCTTCAGGGAAATGGGAGGGAAAGGACATCATATAAGTTGGTGGCATATATACTGGCAACTTTCTACACCAACCAACTGGAATTCACTATCAGTCACCCACTTTCAAATTCAGATGGCAAGGAACTAATTTATTTCTATGCATAGCAACAGATGCTATACAAGACAACAAACTGATATAACAACTAGTGAGTTAACTACTAATAATCCTTGTATTTTTCAAGGAACATATTTCTTTTTTTTCTTTTTGAGACAGGGTCTTACTACACATTGCCTAAGCCAGAGTGTGTAATGATAGCTCACTGCAACCTCAAACTCCTGGGTTTAAGTAATCCTCCTGCCTCAGCCTCCAGAGTAGCTGAAACTACAGGCACAGGCCAGAAAACACCACTAATTTTTCTATTTTTTGTAGAAACAGAGCCTGGCTATGTTGTTCAGGTCTGTCTCGAATTCCTGGCCTCAAGCTAGTCTCCCACCCGGGCCTCTCAAAGTACAAGGATCATAGGTATGAGGAAGCCACAGCACCTAGCCGCCAAGTAACCTATTTTATAGTGGTTAAAGTATTTAAACAGCTCCATCAATGGCTGGGCGCAGTGACTCACATCTGCAATCCTAGCACTCATGGAGGTCCAGGCAGATGAAATGCTTGAGCTGAGGAGTTTAAGACCAGTCTGAGAAAGAGCTAGACCTCATCTATACTACAAATAGAAAAACTACCAGGCTTACTGGTACTTGTCAGTAGACCCAGCTACTTAGGAGGCTGATGAAAAAAGATTTCTCAAGTCTAAAAGTTTGAGGTTGCTGTGAGCTATGATTACCATTGCACTCTTACCCAGGGAGACAAAGTAAAAAATAATAATAATAAAATAAACAGCTCCCTCAATAATAACATGTTTTACAAATAATACATTATTTTAGTATAAATGGGATTTCCTCAATTCACTAAAGTTTCATTTCATAAGACAGGCAAAATTATAAGAAATAAGAAAAACAAGTTTTTCTTTTTTTTCTTTTTAGGAGACAAGGTCTTCCTATGGTATCTCAAGTGATCCTCCGTCTCAGCCTCCCAAGTAGGTGAGACTACAGGTGACTGCCATTATGCCCAGCTCATTTCTAAAATATGGAGATCCTTTGTTTTCAAGGGTTATGAACAGTGAAAGGCAAACAATAGGGACAAACTCAAAGGTAATCCAAAAGTTTTAGCCAACAGCAAAAGTACCATCACTCACTATACATCTGGGTGTTATATGTTGATGAATATGTTCCCACAAGAGAAGCAATCCTCAGGCCACCACAGAATTGAAAACCACTATGCCAACCAAGATTTTGTTGAGGCTTATTTTCTGTGATTTATAAAAAAAAAAAAAATTTTAAAGGTCAGGGGATTTTTTTCAAACAATTGTATTTAAATAACCATTTTTTTTTATCACAGGCTTTCCAACAGTAAGTGTCCCTTGGGTGGCTCCTATGGCTCAAAGGAGTAAGGAGCCAGCCCCAGCCAAAAACTACCAAAAGAAAAAGAAAGAAACACATCTTTCCTACCCTCCTCTGAAAGTCACTGCTATCTCAAATCAGAGTGTGGTGGTGCACTCATGCAGTCCCAGCTACTACCCTACAAGTTGAGGTAGGAGGATTCCCTGAACCCAGGAGTTCAAATTCACCACCAGCAAAATAGTGACATAATCCCTTACCCCAGCCTCCCATCTCTTTAAAAAAAAAAAGGAAGTCGCTACCATTTATATAGCATACTCTCTGCTGGGTCACGTTACCCATTCCCATAACTTCAAGTTCAATACTATCTATAAGCTAATAACTCATAAGCTCAGTCTCCTCTCTCTAAATTCCAGACTCATGTAATCAACAGCACTATGGACATCTCTATCTGGACATAAACAAGGACTTTGTGTTAAGTGTCTAAAATGAAGACTTCCCTTCCCCCCACTCACAAACAAAACAAAAAGAAATACTGCCTAGCTACTCGGGAAGCTGAGGCAAGAGAATCACCTAAGCCCAGGAGTTGGAGGTTGCTGTGAGCTGTGTGATCCCATAGCACTCTAACAAGGGCAATGAAATGAGACTCTGTCTCTACAAAAAAAAAAAAAAAGAAATACTGGTTCCTCTTTCAGAGTTCTCTATTTCAGAGGACACTATAATCCAAGTGAAAACCAATCATTGACTATCCTTGACTCCTCCCCAATCAATCACCATAGTTGGTGATTGTCAAATCTACCTTGTCTCTCCACCTTAAAGGCTAGTAAATTTATTCAGACCACCATTATCTATTGCCTAAAATCCGTATTTATTTTTATTTTTTATTTCTTTTTGAGACAGAGTCTCACTATGTCGCCCTTGGTAGCACGCCAGGGCATCACAGCTCACAGCAACCTCCAACTCTTGGGCTTAAACAATTCTCTTGCCTCAGCCTCCCAAGTAGCTGGGACTACAAGTGCCCACCACAATGCCCCGTTATTTTTGTTGTTGTTGTTGTTGCTGCAGTTGTCATTGTTGCTTAGCTGGCCCGGGCTGCATTCGAACCCGCCAGCTTCGGTGCATGTGGCCGGCGCCATAACCACTGTGCTATAGGCGCCAAGCCAATCCCTAGATTATTTCAATGACCACATGAATGTCTGGTCTTCCCTAGTCTCGACACCTAGCAATCATTCTGTCACTGCAGCCACAGCAATCTTCCTGACCTAAAAGACTACTTTTATCGTATTCAAATTTTCAATAGCTTCCACTCAATGTAAGGCCAAGTATAAACTCCTCAGCCTATGTCACAAGTACCTTTGCAATGCAGCCTTTTTCTGTATCTCTCACCATTGGGCAAGCCCAACCCCACTTCCACTTCTTCACTCTACCCAAAGAGTAAAGAACTTTTAAAAGTTAAGGCCTGGGCAACGCCTGTGGTTCAGTGAGTAAGGCGCCAGCCCCATATACCAAGGGTGGCAGATTCAAACTTGGCCCTGACCAAACTGCAACAAAAAACAGCCGGGTATTGTGGCGGGCACCTGTAATCCCAGCTACGCGGGAGGCTGAGGCAAGACTAGAATCACCTAAGCCCAGGAGTTGGAGGTTGCTGTGAGCTGTGACACCATAGCGCTCTACCTAGAGCGATAAAGTGAGACTCTGTCTCTACAAAAATAAATAAATAAATCAAAGTTAAGGCCCTTCAAACTCATCACACCCTCTTACATAGTCCTCTTAATCTAACTAAATTGTATTCATACTTTTAAAAAGTTTAAAAAATTTTTCCCAGAAAACATTCTCTATTACTGTTTCCAACTATTCTACTCCTCTCCAATAAAGAAAAAAAATTTTCTTGAGAAACTACAACACAGTGGTCAGCCTAGTTCACAGCAACCTCAAACTCCTGAGTTCAAGTGATGCTCCTGCCTTGGACTACAGATGCCTGCCACAATGTCCAGCTAATTTTTTCTATTTTCAGTAGAGATGGAGGTCTTACTCTTGCTCAGGCTGGTCTCCAACTCCTAAGCTCAAGGGATCCTCCTGCCTCAGCCTCCCAGAGTGCTATGACGATAGGTGTGAGCCACTGCCGCCCGTGAAGAGATTTTACAACTCCACTCAACACATTGTGGCTTGCTTTCAGTGTTTGTGATGAGGAATGTAGAACCCTTGGCCATGTTAACTTGCTTTGACCAACAGATGTGATACATGCCACTTCCAAGAGGTGGCTTAAATAGTCATTATGTTTTTTTCCAGGATTCTCTTTGCCACTAGAAAGGTGTATCATACACAGTCTCCGAGAATCGCTTAAGCCCAAGAATTTGAGGTTGCTGTGAGCTGTGACAGAGACTCTGTTGCCCCCCCTCCCAAAAATAGAGAAAGCAAGAAAAAAATGGAGGGGGAACCACTAGAGGGTATTGAGTCAGCTGCCTCTAAATCCTACTTCGGATTTTAGGTTACCAAAATAAGTCATTCACTCACTCTCAAATAACCACTCAGAGCAAATGTCAATTGAAGCTTTTATGTTGCAGCAACTGCTGCACATATAATTACAGACAAAATGTCAAAGCAATTCTCCAAAGGTTGTATAAGATATTTTCAAATCCTGGACTACCTCATTATTTATTTACTTTTTTATGAGTTTAAGAACTACCTCCTTATCACAATATGCTGTTGCTTTGTTCTCCTTAGCTTTATAAAGATTGTTTCTTTTAATAAAGTACTTGATAGCCTGAAAGGAAGTGGCTCAGAAAAGCACAGAGATAGAAAAAAAGCACACTGTAACCCTAAGAGTTTTAAGTGAGAAGATGACATATAGAGCCAACTCAAGATTTGCTTTTTACTCTATTTTCTCTTTGGATCAGATTGTCATGAAATTAATAACAACTCTAATTTGGCATAATTTGTTAATGAAATTAAATTAGAAAAAAATCAACAGGAGTTCAGTATTCCTACTACATAATAAAGTCAATCCTATTTTGCAACAACTTCATCTAGAGCTACATACTCAAACACTTAAAGCATGCTCCAAACCAGGCACAGGGCCTCAAGTCTATAGGCAGCTGAGACAGGAGGATCTCCTGAGCCCAAGAGTTTGAGGCACCAGAGCACTATGATTGTGCCTATGAATAGCCACTACTCTTCAGCCTGGGGAACATAGTGAGACACCATTTTCTAAAAAACATAGAAACCATGCTCTAGTCCAGGGGTCCTCACAGTGAGACACCATTTTCTAAAAAACAAAGAAACCATGCTCTAGTCCAGGGGTCCTCAAACTTTTTAAACAAGGGGCCAGTTCAATGTCCCTCAGACCGTTGGAGGGCTAGACTGTGGGCTCCAGGACGAGTCGGCTGCTAAGCAGGACAGGCAACGTCAGCAAAACCACCCAGTGGGCCAGATAAATGTCCTAGGTGGGCCGCATGTGGCCTGCAGGCCGTAGTTTGAGGATGCCTGCTCTAGTCACTCTGGTCTAGAGCCAGATTAACTGTATGAATTGTACCATCTCATCATTCTACCATATATAAATTCTCAGCTGACATAAATGTATTTATGATCTATGTACAAATGACTTAATAAAAATAAATAAAAAAAATTCTCAGCTGGACACAGTGGCTTACACTTGTAATCCCAGCACTTTGGGAGGCAAAGGCAGCAGGTTCAGTTGGGACTGAGAGTTTGAGATCACCATTGGCAATACAGCAAGAGCTTGTCTCAAGAAAGAGAAATTGTCAGGTTTGGTGCTATGACTCAGGCCTGTAATCCTAACCCTCTGGGAGGTCGAGGCAGGTGGGACTGCTTGAGCTCAGGAGTTCAAAACCAGCCTGAGCAAAAGTGAGACTCTGTCTCTACTAAAAATAGAAAAACTAGTCAGGCGTTGTAGTGGGTGCCTATAGCCCCAGCTACTTGGGAGGCTGAGACAAGAGGATCACTTGAGCCCTGGAGTTAGAGGGTGCTGTGAGCTGTGACTACACCACAACACTCTACCCAGGGCAATAGAGACTCTGTCTTAAAAGAAAAAAGAAAGAGAAGCTAGGGGAAGGAAGAGGAGGGGAAGAAAGTCCCATATAAAGATGCTACAAAGTAGTAGTTGTTTGCGGAAGTTTAGAAACTAGGAAAGCTGAAGCAACACAACAAAAACATTAATCTACGGAAGGCTGCTTCTAACTTCAGTTCCTGCTTAAAACCCTTCTTGACTTAAGTAGTGTATTATCCTCTTGTCAATTTACATTAAGAATCTGGGTTGGGCTCGGCGCCTGTGGCTCAATCGGCTAAGGCGCCAGCCACGTACACCTAAGGTGGCGGGTTCGAATCCCCAGCCTGGGCCCCCCAAACAACAATGACGGCTGCAACCAAAAAATGGCTGGGCATTGTGGCGGGCGCCTGTGGTCTCAGCTACTTGGGAGGCTGAGGCAGGAGTTGGAGGTTGTTATGAGCTGTGATGCCATGGCACTCTACCCAGGGGGATAGCTTGAGGCTCCGTCTCAAAAAGAAGAAGAATCTGGGTTGGGTGGCACTGTGGCTCAGTGGATAGAGTGCCGGCCCCATATACAGAGGGTGGCGGGTTCAAACCTGACCCAGACCAAACTGCAACAACAAAAAAAGTTGCCAGGCGTTGTGGCGGGTGCCTATAGTCCCAGCTACTCAGGAGGCTGAGGCAAGAGAATTCTCGAAGTCCAGGAGTTGGAAGTTGCTGTGAGCTGTGATGCCACATCACTCTACTGAAGGCAATAAAGTGAGACTCTGTCTCAAAAAAAAAAAAAAAAAAGAATATGGGTTGGGCATGGTGGCTCATGCCTGCAATCCTAGCACTTTGGGAGCCAAGGCCGGAGGATTGCTTAAGGTCAGGAATTCTAGACCAGTGTAGGCAACAGTGAAACCTTCATCTTTATAAAAAAATTTAAAAATTTGCCAAGTTCAATGGGATACACCTGTAGTCCTAGCCACTAAGGAGGCTAAGGCAGGAAGATTGCTTATTGCTTAAGCCCTGGAGTTAGTTACCTGGCTAACTAATAGTGACACCCTGTCTCCAAAAAAAAAAAAAAAGCAATTTATTCTGATAAAGTTGATGTTTTTCAATTAAAATCTAAAATCTTGCCCATGATACTACCCTAGGAAGTAATGTACCATACAAAGTTAAAGGACAAACAATATAGTTAATATATAATACCCCAGTCACTAAATATGAGCCTTAGTCACAACTTCCACTGTAAGTTTCATAAAGATTTACAATACACCTTCAAGAACATACCAATCCACAGTTTAAAGTCAGTAAAATATCACACACACACTTGCTAACATACACATGAAGAAAAAAGGTAGGTTTTTGTTTTGAGACAGAGTCTCGCTTTGCCACCCTTGGTAGAGTGCCGTGGCATCACAGCTCACAGCAACCTCAAACTCTCAGGTTAAGCGATTCTCTTGCCTCAGCCTCCTAAGTAGCTGGGACTACAGGTTCCCACCACAACGCCTGACTATTTTTTTGTTGCAGTTGCCACTGTTGTTTAGCTGGCCCAGGGTGAGTTTGAACCTGCCACCGTCGGTGTACATGGCTGGCGCTGTAACCACTGTGCTATGGGTGCCCAAAAGGTAGGTGTTGAGAAAATTAAAGCAGTAAATCCTATTAAAAACATAATTGTAAATATAAATTGAAAACTGAGAATACTTCAAATGCAGCTGTTACCCAACCACATATTTATGCTCTACTATGAAACCACTAATAGCCTAATAAAGAAATATGCCAATCTGCCAACCATACAGTACAATTGTTTAAAAACCATCTTTAAAGTGCTTCCACTTGTAGAAATTCCCAAAGGAACAATTTTCCCCTCATATGTAACACAATTTAGGAACTCCTCTGTTAAAAGGGTTCTAAATACCAGCATGGGAAATAAAAAAATGAACAATGTTTATTAAATACATACCACTTGAAATGTTTGAGGTTTCAGTTTTCAACTGTCATAATTACAAGAAATTCATATATATTTCAGTGATTTCACTAAATGATATGAAAAAGCCTATTTCACAGTCCTAATTTCACTATCCTTAGCCATTTTTTACATAGCTCAATATATCCTACAGACTTGGAACTTGCCTTTTCTCTAAGACATGTTTCTCCTACTCCACTAAAACCAGACCTAAAAAATTAATCAACATCTGATAGTGTATGAACAACTATTAACAGCTAAAAAATTAATGACACTTGAAAAGAATATGACAGATTCCCACAAGTAAAATTCTACTCTACTAATGTTTTGGAACATTATTTTTAAAAAGTAGGGTAACTTTAAAATAATGCTGTTTTTAGTAGAGCTAAAATCCTTCTCCAAAGCATTCCAAAAGTCTTAAAAGGACAAGGAAAGAACCAGATTACCCACCCCACTTAAAGGCACTTTATCTTTTTTTTTTTCTTCCAGAGAACAGGGTCTTGCTCTACCAACCAGACTAGAGCACAGTGGCAAATCACAACCTCAAACAATCCTCCCACCCCAGCCTCCTAAAGTGCTGGAATTACAGATGTGAGCTACTGAGTCTAGCCTCACATACACCTTATCTTATAACACAAACTGACACAGAGTAGACTATTATTTAAATTAATTAAAAATGAAGGAGTAACATTCTACCTTTTTCTCTTGATTTACTTACAGAGATGAAGTAGGAAGAGGACAGCATTCTACTCCTGACTCTCATCATTCAAACTTAAACAAGTCAACCTGAACTTGGCAAACCAAGCAGGAGGATCCCCACCACCTCCAGAATCCACTTCATCTCCAAGATGTTGTATGTATATTTCTTCCAGAGCCTTTCTAAACCAGGGACTCATCTTCCAGGTCCTTTTGAGTATAAACACCCAACATTCACAAACTGCACTCAAACCAGATTGAGATTATCCTATGAAGTACTGTATTGAAGCAAAGATCAAAGGAGGAATGAAATAGCAAGCAAGCAGAAACTGGTAAGAAATCAGGTCTTTCCAAATGGAAAAAGCTGACAAAATAGTACATTAGCTTTCACTCTTACAAGGTTCTCTACACCAAAGAAAGCTTGATTCAGAAATCTACATTTTTATAAGCGTCAAAAGGATTCATCTGGCATCCATAACAAAAATAAATAAAACCTGTAGAACTTTTAACTAAAAGATTATGCTTATGCAAGACATCTTTTTAAATGACCATAAGAGAGGATGCTTCCTACTCAAAACATCAACCTCATGTTCCCAAAATACAGCATTAAAATTTTCAGTATGTCTGGTTATTTTTCTAAATTTTACTTAAAAACAACTATCAATCTCTTAAATCTTCAAAATCTCAAACCTATGTGTGCCCAACTAAGGCAAGGTTTTTTGTTTTTTTTTTTCCTGCTCCCTTTAACTCTGGAAATTAATTCTCTGTTTTGTGCCTCACGGTCCTGTCAGTTCATCCCCGGCCTAAAAGTCTTACCGAGAATGCAAGCGCCCCCGCAGAGATCCAGCTAAGACGCAATCGGGACTTATACCTGCCTGATCACGAGGCCTCGCGGGTTTAATTTCAAAAACTTAAGTTTAAGGTATAATTTAAATTTCCTTTTTTTCCAAAAAGAATGAGAGAGATAGCAAAGGAAACTCCACTCTCTACCTCCCTCCCCCCGGTACTCAGGGCCTAAAGCCAACTGGGAGGGGGGAGGTGTGCTCCCCGTCAGGGAGGCCTGGGGACAAAGTGCGGGGCTCCGGGGGCGACCCGAGCCGGCAGGTCTTCCTCCCCGGCCGGCCCGCGCCCCCCGCCCGACACCAGGAACGGCGGGCGCGGACTCGGGTTCTGCATCCAGGCCAGCCGGCGGCTGGGTGCGCTGACAGCTGCCCCAGGAGCGGGCTCCGAGGCTGACCCAACCCAGGCCAGCAAACCCCCGGCCCATCCCACCCGCCCCAGTCTGGCCCTTGCCCGGCGCGGCTGGAAAAGGATACTCCCGAGTGCGGAAGGCCTCCTGAGTGTGTGGGATGGTGAAGAGCGGCTCCTCTCCTGGAAGCGCTTTCACCAGCGGGAAGGGCTTGCGGCCCAGGAGCGGCGCCATCGCGTCAGCAGCGACCGAGAACGCGGCGGCGGGGGGCGCGCGGCTGTTCGGCCGGCTCGCAGCGCAACACTAGGCCCCGGAACCCGGGTGCGAGCGCCCGGCTCCCGGGGGTGGGGTGGGGGAGGGGAGGGGTGAGAGGGCGGCGCGAACTCCGGCTCCCTCACTGCTGGCGCGGCCGCGCGAGAGCCATGGAGCGGAAAGCAAAAGCACAGAGCTCCTACGCAACACTGCAGGGTGTTCCAGCAGTCTCAGGCCAACCTTCGCTTATGGGTCCCAGCGGCCGGCAGTCACGACTCCTCCTCAGCGGCACCGGAGGAAATTATTGAAAAATGGCGGGAGATTCCCCTCCTCCCCCCCGCCCGGCCAGCACACAGACTAACTTGCTCCCCCGTGGCGCCGGTGGCGAATGCGCCAATAGGCGGAGAGCTGGTCAGCGCTCGCAGTCTATTGGCTCACAGGAGCTGCCGCTCTGTACCTGGGTCCCACCCGCCCTGCCCCTGCCGCGTAGTTGGGTTGCAGCACACTAGAGGGCAGTCTGAAGAGGTGAAAGGTCACGTTATGTAAGCGCCAGTGACAGGCGTGCAGGCCTCCAGCGGCGGAGTTAAAAGTGGGAGACAGCAAAGGGCCGAATGACTAAGAACTCAAGGGGGTCAGGCCAGAGAGGCCTCATCACTTGTTCAGACACTGCGCCATCTGTCACGACGGCGACACCGACATCCGGGCACCACTGTCCGGGTGGTACGCCGGAGGGGGGAGGGGGAACGCGCGCGGCCAGGGGCTTTGTCTTTCCACTTGTGCTCCGCCCCCTTCTTAAAGGCGCCGCGCTGGGCCACGCCCGGGGATGCGCGGGTGGGGCTGGGCGGCGAGGAAGGGTTGGCGGGAAGTAACCCCAAGGCCTTCCCCAAAGGAAAGATTCTGTTGAAGAGCAGCATGAATGCCAGCTTTGCCCACTCTAAAGTTAACTTATTCTGGCAAGAGGATGGTTGAGATCTGGACATTAGTAACTTGTTTCTAGGGGCTTGCTGGAAAGGCTAATTTAGAAGCTTCTTTGGAAAAATATGCTAAAGAACAATATCTACTAAAAAGACATCTATTCATTCAAATAGTAGTCACCAGCACCTATGATGTTCCAGGCCCTGTGCTGGGTGCCATAAGACACAGAGAATGTTCTAAAGAAGGTAACAGATACAAATAATCACAGCTGAGTACAAAGTGCACCCTAAGAAACAGCAATAACTGTGCCTAGAGGGTGAGGACTTTTGAATTGCTTCTCCAAGCAACACCCACAGCCTGAAATCTGTTTGGCTGCCTTAATAGAAACACAATCATTAAACTTGCTCCCTGTTAAACTTTCTCCCTTGGTTTAGGGAACTTCACTGGCACCAGCACATACCTTTCCAGCCTGTTCTTCAACAGGGCTAGACTACCAGGTGTCCCTGAATGCAGTCTAACAATACTAGACCCTTATCTCCTTTTTCTCATCTCAAGGAAATCCTACCCCCTCTATAAGGTGAGTTCTAGGTCAGACCCCACCTCTATGAAGCTCTTCTGGTCACCTAGCAGAGAAAAGAAGTTGCCTTCCTTCAGTAGCCATTTCTTCCAACAGTTGGAGAAGCCTTCTCAAAGGATATGACACTGGAGTTAATTGGGAAAGGATAAGAGTATTCCATCCACCCCAAGAGGGAGAAATGAGGCATGAACACAAAGTTCTACTTCATCTTCCACTTCCCTCCTCAGAATGTCTGGCTGTGTTCTAGATGGCGCTTCAAGTCCCAGAAGGTTGTTCCCAAAATAAAGAAGAGGTGGAATCATGGTTGATTTCATTTACTCCTCTTCCTCCTCCTCCTCCTCCTTTCTTCTTCTTTTCTCTTTTTCCTCCTCCTCCTTCCTTTTTTTCTTTTTGAGACAGAGTCTCAGTATGTCGCCTTCAGTAGAATGCCTTGACATCACAGCTCACAGCAACCTCAAACTCTTGGGCTTAAGCAATTCTCTTGCCTCAGTCTCCTGAGTACCTGGGACTACAGGCACCCACCACAACGCCTGGCTATTTTTTTTTTTTTTTTGAGACGGAGCCTCAAGCTATCCCCCTGGGTAGAGTGCCATGGCATCACAACCTTCAACTCCTAGGCTCAAGCGAGTCTCCTGCCTCCGCCTCCCAAGTAGCTGGGACCACAGGTGCCCGCCACAATGCCCGGCCATTTTTTGGTTGCAGCCATCATTGTTGTTTGGCGGGCCTGGGCTGGGGAGTCTAACCACCTTAGGTGTACATGGCTGGTGCCTTAGAATAAACACTTCTTAAGGGCCTATTATTTTCCATATGTAGGGCTAGGTGCTTTCCCATAAAGTATAACCTAGACCAAAATACTCAGATTTTAGCCCCAAATAGATTTGAGTTGTCATTCTGGACAGTGAAAATAGCACTTGATTGAATCAGGAAATATGAGTCCTTGTTATAGTTCTGTCACTAACTAGTTGAATAATGATACTAATTATATTAATATTAATAAGTAATATTTATTAATTTTTATTATATATTAAGCACTGTTTTAAGTGCTTTATGTGAATTATCTGATTTAATCTACACAACAAGCATGTAATCTAAATGCTATTACTAACCTTACATTTTCATTTCATGGAGGGAAATGAGCCTTAAGGAGTGTAAAGGGATCTGCTTAAGGTCCAGAGTTATAAGTGGCAAGAGCAGAGGTACATATATAGGCAGTCTGACTCTTGAGCCAGTGTAAGTCAATTTTCCCCTTCTGGCTTTGGTTTGCTCTTTGTAAAATGTTATACTTCTAGCCCTAAAATTATATTTCCTGTGATTTCCAATCTAGGTATGGGTACAAGAGCCCAGATTGCCCCTATAGTTTTAGGCTGCCCTGAGCTTACATTTCACACCCAAATTTGGTCCTGGTACCTACAATGCTTTATCCCTCAGACTTCAAGGGACCTTCATGCTTCCTCTTTAACCCTTCTTGTTGTAGATATGGTTCTGACTTTTGAAAGTCATACTGGCATGATATAATATTTACCAGAGTTGTTCATCAAAGAGTTTTTGCCAGAGATATTTGCCAAAGAATTTCCAATACGTGAAAACATGCTCTATTTTAAAGTTACACGAAAAGAGCAGGATGCATATCTCCAAATAAGGTCACATTTAAAAAAGAGAGAGCACAGGCTCAGTGCCCATAGCACGGGGCCAGCCACATGCACCAAGGCTGGTGGGTTCGAGCCCAGCCCCAGGCCAGCTAAACAACAATGACAACTGCAACAAGAAAACAGCTGGGTGTTGTGGTGGGCACCGAAGTCCCAGCTACTTGGGAGGCTGAGGCAAGAGATTCGCTTAAGCCCAAGAGTTGTAGGTTGCTGTAAGCTGTGACAACACGGCATTCTACCGAGGGCAACATAGTGACACTCTGTCTCAAAAAAAAAAAAAAAAAGAGATTGGGCAGTGCCTGTGGCTCAAAGGAGTAGGGCGCTGGCCCCATATGCCTGAGGTGGTGGGTTCAAACCCAGCCCTGGGCAAAACTGCCAAAAAAAAAAAAAAAGAGCAGGATGTAATACTTTACATACCATGTGCTCATAATTTTGTTTAAAGTTCATTGAGAGGCTCAGTGCCTGTAGCTCAGCGGCTAGGATGCCAGCCACATACACTGGAGCTGGCAGGTTTGAATCCAGCCTGGCCTGCCAAACAACAATGACAACTACAACCAAAAAATAGCCAGGCGTTGTGGTGGGCCCTTGTGGTCCCAGCTACTTGGGAGGCTGAGGCAAGAGGATTGCTTAAGCCCAAGAGCTTGAGGTTGCTGTGAGCTGTGATGCTGGCACTCTACCCAGGGCAACATAGTGAGACTCTGTCTCAAAAAAATTTTTAAAAAATAATTAATTAATTAAGTACATTGAGAAACTATAGAAAGAAATATCAAAAAGTGTTTATATTGGTTATCTTTTTTCTTTTTCCTTTTTTATCTTTTTCCAATTTACTATGACTGTGTATAACTTTTAAACTGGGAACAATACTCCCAGTTTAAAATGTTAAATTAGGGCGGTGCCTGTGGCTCAAAGGAGTAGGGTGCCAGCCCCATATGCTGGAGGTGGCGGGTTCAAACCCAGCCCCAGCCAAAAAAAAATAAATAAATTTTTAAATTAATAAAGTACATTTAATTTAATTGAAATTAAAACATTTAAATTAGGCTCCCTACCTGTGGCTCAAGTGGCTAGGGCTCCAGCCACATAAACTTAAGGTGGCGGGTTCAAATCCAGTTGGGGGCCCGCCAAAACAACAATGATGGCTGCAACCAAAAAATAGCTGGGTGTTGTGGCGGGCACCTGTCGTCCCAGCTACTTGGAAGGCTGAGGCAGGAGACTCGCTTGTCCCCAGGAGTTGGAGGTTGCTGTGAGCTGTGATGCCATGGCACTCCACCCAGGGGGACAGCTTGAGGCTCTGTCTCAAAAAAAAATTTAAATTAATAAAATACACTGAGAAACTATAGAAGGAAATACCAAAACCTGTTGACAGTGGTTATCTTTTTTCTTTTTCCTTTTTTATATTTTTCCAATTTACTATGACTGTGTATAACTTTTAAACTGCTTTCTATTTTCCCTCTTTCTACAAGGGATTCGAAGTACCTTACCAAGAGTACAAATGTCATAAGATTATAGGTATAGAAAATCAGAGACACGGAAAGGAAAGGGATGCTTATGTGCAATGTCTGAGCATTAAGTTCTCTTTTTTGGGTAGTCAGGGGAAAAGGAGAAATGCAGTAAATTACACAATTCTTGTTATCAGAAGGAAAGAAGCAGAGCAATTCCTAAGAGAGAAAGAGATTTTCCCGTTACTAAACTCTTTTATCCTCAAATTGAGAAAACAGGACTACAGCAAACAATTTTTTTTTGAGAAAGCAAAAACACTTATAATCCCATTTCCCTCATTCATTTTTTATCTTTGCTTATCAGTGTTTAGTCCTTATCCACAGGCACATAAAATTTTACATGGTTACAACTAGAGTCTACATACCATTTTGTGTTCTGGTTTTTTTCAATAAGCATATAAACATGTTTTCATATTTAGTCTTCCATAGTTATAATTTTTCACAGCTACATAATAGTCTATTGCTAGCACTAAATTCCATAAGAAATTTCTCAGGTGGGATTAACTTAAGGGACAATGTCCTCAGTAACATTTTTATAATACACAGAAGAGATTTTCATATTACTTTCTTATAACTACCCTGGATAAAAGCCAAGGGTGTACATAACATTAAAGCACTTTTGCAAGATTGAGCTCAGCTCAGATGGTTCAGCTACGTAACTTTCCGATCCTCCAACTTGATCTGAGGACACAACTTAAAATGACACCTAAAGGAGTAGATGGATAGAATATCCCATACAATATATTCCATAAATATCTATTCTCACGGCCAGGCTTTTAACAGGATCTCGGAGGCTGACTACATTTATTCTCTGATGAGGGCCAAAAGTATTGGTATGCTGTGCTGTTGACTGAGGCAGGATCTATATGTTTTGGATACACAGATAGTTGGGTGACAAGGTCCATTCTGGCTTGAAAGTCGAGAAGCCAGTGTTGTTGCCTGTGTAGAAGTTTATCTCATATACCCAAGAAGGTAAAGTGCAGGTGAAGTCAGATTTTTCTTAGGATGTAGTTTTGGATCTGAATTCTATGCCCCAGAGGAGGGATTTTTGATCCAAACAATTTTCTTTCTTTTTTTTTTTTTTTTTTTGAGACGGAGCCTCAAGCTATCCCCCTGGGTAGAGTGCCATGGCATCACAGCTCATAGCAACCTCCAACTCCTGGGCTCAAGCGAGTCTCCTTCCTCCACCTCCCAAGTAGCTGGGACCACAGGTGCCCGCCACAACGCCTGGCCATTTTTTGGTTGCCGCCATCATTGTTGTTTGGCGGGCCCGGGCTGGGGATTCGAACCCGCCACCTTAGGTGTACGTGGCTGGCGCTTTAGCCGATTGAGCCACAGGTGCCGAGCCAGGTCAAGAGTAATTTATACAGAAGTAAATGGTCCTCAAAAAAACTGTACCCATTTGTACTTCTACTAGTATAGATTGGCTATTACCTTCTTAACAGTGGGTATTCTCAATACTTTTAATATTTGTTGATTTGACCAAGGGGAGAGAGAAGAAGACCAAGAGCAGAGGGAGAGAGTGAAACTGACTTTACTATTTGAGGATGTAATTTTTTAATAACTCAGATCAAAATAACGTTTCACAGTTATCAGCCATTTGTATTTAAGAACTGTCTGCTAATAACCTCTACATTTTTCTGTACAATTGTTTCTTAATGATTTGTACATATTAGATACATTGTCTGCCAAAGATTTTAGAAATTTTTTTTTTTTTGAGACAGAGCCTCAAGCTGTCGCCTTGGGTAGAGTAGATGGCATCACAGCTCACAGCAACCTCCAATTCCTGGGCTCAAGCGAGTCTCCTGCCTTCGCCTCCCAAGTAGCTGGGACCACAGGCGCCTGCCACAACGCCTGGCTATTTTTTTTTTTTTTGGTTGTAGCTGATATTGTTGTTTGTTGGGCTCGGGCTGGATTCGAACCCACCACCTTAGGTGTATGTGGCTGGCGCCTTCGTCACTTGAGCCACAGGTGCCGAGCCAGAAATATTTTTCTCAGTCTTACTTTATATGCTACTTTTTCCCCAAACATATTTTTGGCTTTTATTTTTAAGAAATGCTTTTAGAAAGTTTTTCTCCTCTCTAGTCATAAAAAATGTTACTTTCCCCACCACATATGGTATACGTCTATGGTTTCTTTTTGATTTCAATCTTTGATCTATCTGAAACTTATTTTCATCTAATTATCAATCTTTACAAAAAACTTAAATACGTGCTATCAAAAAGAACGAGTTAACAGACTCACATTTTCGGACCATAATACAATAAAATTAATAAAGTTGAAAGCAGAAACAAAACTAAAGCACTAGGAAAAATTTCCTTGTTCTTTCAAAAAAAATTCTTGGGTTCCTAATAATCATTCTTATTCAGTAACATGCTTTTTGTATTTTATATACATTATGGTCTTTCCCAAATTATCATTTACAGATCTACTAAAGTATAAAAGCAAACATAAAAATTCATAAATCCACAAGTGTCTGGTAACCATAATGCAGAATATCTAAAACATAGTGGAAATCAAAGTGGCAATCATAATTCAAGCCCTAAATATTTATAATTCTAAGAAAAAATAAAAATAAGTATGAGAACTTAATGAAATTAGTAATAGAGCTTTAAAATTAAGGTAACATGAGAGGAATTAAAGATAAAATTAATGAACTAAAAAATGAACAGGTAATTAGACAAAAAATTCAATAGGTATTTCTATAAAACATAACATACCTGGTCAGCTCAAAAAGAAGATCAATAGGCAAAATTTAGAAGGAAAAGGAAAATAACCCCATAGAGAAAATTGGCAACATATTACAAGAATATTAAAAGTCTGCAAATCATGACCAAATGTAATTAATTCTAACAATGCAAAGATGGTTTAATTTGAATACCATGATAGTTCCTGCTCTTTTCTCCTTGATGTTCCTGCTATCTGGGCTTTCTACACTTAGGACATCTCAGTTTGTGCCTGCTGTCCACAAAGAATTATTTATAGTCCTCTTTAGAGAGAAAATGTAGATGTTCATCTTACCCATTTACAGATTGTTTGTTTATTTAATTTTTCTTTTTTGAGTTAGTCTCATTATGTCACCCTGGGTAGAGTGCTGTAGCATCATAGCTCATGGCAACCTCAAGCTCTTGGGTTGGAGGATTCCTCTTGCTTCAGCCTCCTGAATAGCTGGGACTGTAGGCATGCACTACAGTGCCCCTAGCTTTTCTATTTTTAGCAGAGACAGGGTCTCACTCTTGCTCAGGCTAGTCTTGAACTCTCAATCTTAAGCAGGTAATCCCACCTCAGCCTCTGAGAATGCTAGGATTACAGGTATGAGCTACTACACCCAGCCTGATTTAGTTTATTTATTTATTTATTTATTTAAGGATTTGGATCCTGATTCATAATTATCCTTCTAGTCCTAAATCTCATCATCATCCTGGATGATTTACAAGTTCAAATGGATTGCCATATAAAACAAGCCAGTGGCTCAGTGCCTGTAGCTCAGTAGCTAGGGCATCAGCCATATACACTGGAGCTGGCGGGTTTGAATACAGCCCAGGCCTGCTAAACAAAAATAACAACTACAACCAAAAATGGCTGGGCACTGTGGCAGGTGCCTGTAGGCCCAACTACTTGGGAGGCTGAGGCAAGAGAATTGCTTAAGCCCAAGAGTTTGAGGTTGCTGTGAGCTGTGATGCCACCACACTCTACTGAGGGTGACATAATAAAACTGTGTCTCAAAAAAAAAAAAAAAAAAGCCAGGCTTCTTTTATTATATATTAGACAAATATCGTGAGTCAGGTTTACTATAACAGCAGAAGAAACTTTAGTTATGAAACATTTAAGCCCACATTAGAAATGAAAAAAAACAGAAAATAAAGAAAAAAACAATTTTTCCCCATTTGCTTTATAGTCATACCAAATTAAGACATTTATAGGAGCAGGAGAGTATCAATTCTCTATCTATTGGTGATTACCAACATTAAGTTCTCAAATCTCAATTATAATATAGACCTCTTTGTATCAAAAAATAAGGGTATATTTAACATTTGTCAAAACTAAGTCAATATAAAAATGAATAAAAGACAGGGTAGGGGGAAATACAGACACAAAGAAAGAAAGAAAAACAAATAACTGACTACCTGGAGATACTTCCTCTTTTTGTCTGACAGTGTGGTCCTTTGTGAACTTCACCCTCTGATGAGCTCTGATACACGTCTTGCAGAGCCATTCAACGCACTCTACACAAAACCCATTAGCTTCTGCATTGTCCTCACAGCTTGTACACACCTGACAATAAAAAAAAATATCACATGAATTTTTGAGAAAATGAAAAGCTGACCACACCACTAGTTATACATAAATGATACAATAACCATACTAGACTATTAGTTATCTTCTAAATAGTGTTTGTAAATTTAAACTGACATTATTTGTTAAATTATTTCTTTCTTAATTATCTCAAATATTCAGCAGTGCCTGTGACTCAGTGAGCAGGGCGCTGGCTTCATACACTAAGGGTGGCAGGTTAAAACCTGACCCTGACCAAACTGCAACAAAAAAACAGTCAGGTGCTATAGTGGGCGCCTATAGTCCCAGCTACTCGGGAGGCTGAGGCAAGAGAATCGCTTAAGCCCAAGAGCTGGAGGTTGCTGTAAGCTGTGACACAACAGCACTCTACTGAGGGTGACAAAGTGAGACTCTGTCTCTTAAAAAAAAAACAAAAAACAAAACAACCATTCAAGGCACTACGTGGGTGTTAAGGATAGAAGAAGGAAAAGCAAACATGACCCATGCCCTGATGATAACCATACTTTCATAGACAAAGAACAAGTTCAAATTCTAGTTACTTCACTTTTTAGCTGAGTGGTCATGGGCAGGTTAGAGTACCTTTGAAATGAGGAGGATAAGGCGGCATCTGTGCCTCAGTGAGTAGGGCGCTGGCCCCATATA
>CAUYQV010070409.1:0-10098 GCA_963574575.1 Galagoides demidoff
CCCGGCGTTGTGGGCAGGCGCCTGTGGTCCCAGCTACTTGGGAGGAGACTGGCTTGAGCCCAGGAGTTGGAGGTTGCTGTGAGCTGTGATGCCATGGCACTCTACCCAGGGGGATAGCTTGAGGCTCCGTCTCAAAAAAAAAAAACAAACATAAACACATAGATCATGTATACATTAATGCGTTTATGGGGTACAACGTGCTGATTGCATATAGAGTTAGGAACACTTACATCACACTGGTTAATATATATACCTAATCTTGTTTACTTAATTATTGTGCTAAGACATTTATACTCTATACTAATAGACCTATGGTGCATGTACCCTTGCATTATGCACCATAGGTGTGATCCCTTCATTCACCCTCCTTCCATCTGACCTCCCCTCCCTACCCTCCCAACCACCGTCCTCCTTCCTCATCTTGGGCCATAGTTGTGATCTATTCTTCATATGAAAGTGTGAGTGATTATAAATTGGTTTCATAATAATACTGAGTACATTGGATATTTTTTCCTCCATTCTTGAGATCCTTTACTAAGTAGGATATGTTCCAGCCCATCCATCTTTTTTTTTAAGGCTGGATAATATTCCATGGTATACATATACCACAATTTATTAATCCATTCATGGGTTGATGGGCACTTGGGCTTCTTCCATAACTTGGCTATTATGAATTGAGCTGCAATGAACAATCTGGTGCAAATACCTTTGTTATAAAGTGACTTTTGGTTTTTTAGATACACACCTAGTAGAGGAATTGCAGGATCAAATGGCAGGTCTACTTTTAGATCCCTGAGTATTCTCCACACTTCTTTCCAAAAGGGACATATTAGCTTGCACTCCCACCAGCAGTGCAGAAGTGTTCCCTTTTCCCCACATCCATGCCAACATCTGTAGTTTTGGGATTTTGTTATGTGAGCCACTTAGAGTTAGATGATATGTCAAAATGGTTTTTATTTGCATTTCTCTGATGATTAAAGATGATGAACATTTTTTCATGTGTGTGTAGGCCATGCGCCTATCTTCTTCAGAGAAGCTTCTGTTCAGGTCCCTTCCCCACAATGAAATGGGATTACTTGTTTTTTTCTTATTAATAAGTTTGAGTTCTCTGTGGATTCTGGTTATCAAACCTTTGTTAGAAGCATAACCTGTGGCTCGGCGCCTTGGCTCAATCGGCTAAGGCACCAGCCACGTGCACCTAACATGGCGGGTTCGAATCCCCAGCCCGGGCGCGCCAAACAAACAATGATGGCTGCAACCAAAAAATGGCCAGGCGTTGTGGCGGGCGCCTGTGGTCCCAGCTACTCTCTTGGGAGGCGGAGGCAGGAGGCAGGAGACTCCTCCTGGGAGGCGGAGGCAGGAGACTCTCTTGAGCCCAGGAGTTGGAGGTTGCTATGAGCTGTGATGCCATGGCACTCTACCCAGGGGGATAGCTTGAGGCTCCGTCTCAAAAAAAAAAAAAAAAAAAAAAAAAGAAGCATAACCTGCAAATATCCTCTCCCATTCTGAGGGCTGTCTGCTTGCTTTACTTACTGTGTTCTTAGCTGTGCAGAAGCCTTTTAGTTTGATCAGAACCCAGTAATGTATTTTTGGTGTTGCTTCAATTGCAGGGGTGGGGTGGGGGGCGGTGTCCTCCTTATAAAGTATTCTCCGAGGCCAATTTCTTCAAGTGTTTCTCCTGCGCTCTCTCCAAGATCTTTATAGTTTCATGTCTTAAGTTTAAGCCTTTTATCCAGTGAGAGTTAATTTTTGTTAATGGTGAAAGGTGTGGGTCCAATTTAAGTCTTCTACAAGTCGCCAGCCAATTCTCCCAGCACCATTTGTTAAATAGGGAATCTTTCCCCCAATTTATATTTTTGATAGGCTTATCAAAGATCAAATGACGATTTTTTTTTGTTGTTGTTGTTGCAATTTGGCTGGGGCAGGGTTTGAATCCACCACCCTTGGTATGGGGCCAGCGCCTTACCTACAGAGCCAAAGGCCAACCCCTGCATCCTCTCTTTTTTTTTTTTTTTTGAGACAGAGCCTCAAGCTGTCTCCCTGGGTAGAGTGCCATGGCATCACAGCTAAGAGCAACCTCCAACTCTTGGGCCAGTCTCCTGCCTCAGCCTCCCAAGTAGCTGGGACCACAGGCACCTGCCACAACGCCCAGCTATTTTTTTTTTTTTGGTTGCAGCCATCATTGTTGTTTGGCGGGCCCGGGCTGGGGATTCAACCTGCCACCTTAGGTGTACGTGGCTGGCTCCTTAGCCACTTGAGCCACAGACGCTGAGCCTCGTCCTCTCTTAAAGTGGTTCACTCACAGCACCTATTACATAGGTTAAATTGTGAGGATTAACTAAACTAACGTGTGTAGGCCCCAGTCGGCTGGGCTCTGAGTCAGCGCCCAATAAATGGTTAATTAAGCCGGTGGGAGGGGTGAAGCGCCGCTCATCCCCGCGCATGCGCATCCCGCGCGCGCGTGAGGTAAGGCTTCTGCGCTGTGACTCCCGCACTGTGGCTCAACTGGGGCCTTTCCGGTTGGGCGAGTAGGGAGGGCTATTACCTTGGGGAGACGTTGACTAGGTTCTGGGGTCGTGCAGAGAACACTGGAGTATTACTGTCTCCAGTTCGCCGCAGGCGAGCCTTTCCGGGTCCCTTGACGATCTTGGCTGGGAGGCCGGGGTGGTGCTGCCCGTGCTGCCCGTGCTGCCCGCCCTGCTCGCGCTTGTTGGCTGCAAGCCGGGCCTGGGGGCCTGGGGCGCTCGGGGACCGCGGGGACACCGGGGGAGCGAGGGCTGGGGAACGTGGTAACCAGCCCAGAGCTGCTGCCCCCGGCCTCCGCTTGGTTCCTGACCCTGAGAACCTGGAAGAAACCGCTGGTGTTAGTTGAGACCCAGCGAGGTCTGGTTGTTCCAGGCCACACTGGGACCCTGCTGTCTGGAATCGTGTCTTGGACTTGCTGCGCCGAGGAGGGCCCATCCGCTCGGGGAAGCGGCCTGGTAACAGCGCGGCGCACAGCGTTGCACGTGTGTCTTGAGCCTGTGCACCCGGGGTCACGCAGCCCTGCCTTGGACTCGGCAGAGACTGCTTCATTTTAAACTTCTAACTCCGCCCTTCTCCAAAACCTTGTCTTCTGCTGAGAAGACACAGTAAACCACATAGTAAACCTCACTTTAGGGTGGACGAGGCTGCCCTGCTGGTCGGTGCAAGCGGGCGTTATCAGTCCTTAGAGACATCATTCCCGAAGGGAGGGGCTCTACCTGTAAAATATATATATGTATATATTTTTAAAAGGTAAATGCTTTATTATAGAGTTATTTAGACTACATTTTTGGCCCTTAGCATCGCCCTCTGACAGCAACACACAATTTTATGTGGAGTCCTTAAATTATGGAACCGGCTGCAGCAAGCCTTTTTTTTTTTTTCACACTTTGAACATTAAAATAGACGTGCATTTAGCATGACTTACTTTCTGTCGGTAATGTGCAGCAATGTAGGCACAATTCTCCCTACCCCCAGGCCTCTTGGTGATAGGTAGGTTCTTTTATAACTTCCTTTGCTTCATTTCTTTTATGTGAGAATAATAAAGTTTTACTCTTTGGTCCACGGGGTGATCACATTATCAGAAAGAGAAAGGGGAGTAGGGACATCCGGTAAGGATATTACCAGGATAATCCTAGGAAAGGATGGTATTTAATTACCCCCCTCTCTTGGGCATTGTGAAGAGGGAATGGAGTAAATGCCTGGGTCTGAGATTAAAAACAGTGGTTCTGTTCTTGACTTGGGAGGCAGAGTAAAAACTTGGGTTTACATTTCATACATTAAAGAGTTATGTGTTCTAGCTGGGCGTTGTGGCGGGTGCCTGTAGTCCCAGCTACTGGGAGACTGAGGCAAGAAAATTGCTTAAGCCCGAGAGTTTGAGGTTGCTAGGAGCTGTGACGCCATGGCACTCTACCAAGGGCGACATAGTGAGGCTCCCTCTCAAGAAAAAAAAGTTGGCTCGGCCTCTGTGGCTCAAGTGGCTAAGATGCCAGTCACATACACCTAAGGTGGCGGGTTCAAATCCAGCCCAGGCCCGCCAAACAACAATGATGGCTGCAACCAAAAAAAAAAAAAAATAGCCAGGCGTTGAGGCGGGCACCTGTGGTCCCAGCTACTTGGGAGGCGGAGGCAGGAGACTCGCTCAAGCTCAAGAGTTGCAGGTTCCTGTGAGCTGTGATGCCACAGCACTCTACCCAGGGGGACAGCTTGAGGCTTTGTCTCAGAAAAAAAGAAAAAAAAAAGTTATGTATTCTGTTTTCTTGTTAGCTAGCCCCTTTCCTTGTTTAGTTTAAAAAAAGAATTAAAAACCTTTTTGTTGATTAGCTTTTAGTTTGATTACAGGAAGAGAATCAACATGTAAATGGTCTGTAGTTTGGCCACTTATTGGGTCATCACCCACTGGCTTTTCCTCCTCACTTGTGTAAAAATTATTTGGGGTAGGTGTGGTGGTTCTCATCTGTAATACCAGAACTTTGGGAGGTTGAGATGGGAGGATCACCTGAGACCAGTTTGAAACCAGCCTGGGCACAATAGCCAGACTTTGTCTCTTAAAAAAAAAAAAAAAAAGCCAGGTGTAGTGGTACATGACTAGTCCCAGCTACTCAGGAGGCTGAGGTAGGATTGCTTGAGCCCAGGTGTTTGAGGTTGTAGTTTAGCCTTGGTGACAGAGTGAGAACTTTTTAAAAATGATGAAATTATTTGGAGTGCCCACTAAAAGGCAATTTACTGAAGTGCCAACATTATCCTTTCTGAATCAGAACCCAGAGATTGGGATGTGGACAATTGCAGATTGATGTTCACTTTTTTAAAAAAAGATTTGGCAGGGTCTCCTAGACTGGAGTACAGGAGGCATGATCAGAGCTCACTGCAGCCTCAGCCTCTCACCCTCCCCACTAAGTAGCTGCCACTACAGGTGCCCACCACCTTGCCTGGCTAATTTAAAAAATTTTCTTTGTGTAGAGACAGGGTCTTGATATGTTGCTCAGACTGGTCTTAACTCCTGGCTTCAAGCAGTTCTACCTCAGCCTCTTAAAGTGCTAGGATTGCAGGCATGAGCCACTACACTCTGCCAGGAATGTGTATATATTTTTTTGAGACAGAGTCTCACTTTGTCGCCCTGGGTAGACAGTAGAGAGTGCTGTCGTGTCACAGCTCACAGCAACTTCCAGCTCTTGGGCTTAGCTGATTCTCTTGCCTCAGCCTCCCGAGTAGCTGGAACTACAGGCGCCCACCACAAGGCCCGACTATTTTTTTGTTGCAGTTTGGCCAGGGCCAGGTTCAAACCTGCCACCCTCGGCATATGGGGCTGTTGCCCTACTCAGTGAGCCACAGGCGCCAACCAGGAATGTGTATTTTTAACAGGCATCTTGGCCAATGCAGTTAAAGTTTTAAGACTGTTGGAAGAGCCATTTTGGACCAACAACCGATTAGTTTATTCATCAAATTTGTGTCCTTAGAATCTAGTAAAATGCCTGAAATACCTCACATAGTTTAATATATATTGTATTAATAAATGAGGAACCCCAGCTATAAGTTATAGAACCACTTATAGAATAATCTTAACTTTTGTAGGATACTTTACAAAGAGCTTTTATCATTATTTTGCTCATTAGATCATCTTTTAATTCCCAGTTCAGCTATAAAAAAATTTATTTTGTTTTTTGTTTTTTTGAGACAGAGCCTCAAGCTGTCCCCCTGGGTAGAGTGCCATTGCATCACAGCTCACAGCAACCTCCAACTCCTGGGCTCAAGTGAGTCTCCTGCCTCAGCTTCCCAGGTAGCTGGGACCACAGGTGCCTGCCACAACGCCCAGATATTTTTTGGTTGCAGCCGTTGTTGTTTGGCGGGCCCAGGCTGGATTTGAACCCACCACCTTAGACGTATGTGACTGGTGCCTAAGCCACTTGAGCCATAGGCACCAAGCCTAAAAAAATTTATTTAACCTCTCTCACCATTCTATATTCTTAAATTTTTCTAAAATTTTAGTTCTGTAAGTTACTAGTTTTTACAATTCAGTCTTAAATTTTATCTCTTTTTTTCTGCTTTATCCAATCATGTCTTTGGCTAATTGTACCCTTATGCATGGAGATTGACAACTAGGTATGTAGGACATTATCGTGTCTTTGGAGTCTTTCTCCTACACAGATAAACCATTCAAACTGTGGGAATGAATTGAAGTTATTTTTATAGAAGCGGTATTAAAAGTTTAAATATGCTCATTCAGGTTGACACATTTTGTTGTTAAATTTAGGATGACTCGCACAGTGGACCCACGGGTAAAGAAGATCTTTAAAGGAATTTTTGTAGCTGAAGTTTTGGGCCTTTTTGGAGTATACTTTTTATTTAATAAGATGAACACAAACCAAGGTAATCAGTAGTTAATGCTTTCTAGAAGGTATACAGTTTGCTAAAGCACTTTTAGATGCTAAATAATAATGGCATTTTTGGAGAAATTGCTTTTCCATATTGAAAGTATTAAATGTTTTATGGGCAGAAGGAAAACTGAAGTATTCTTTATAGTCGACTATATGATTCTCATTTCTCCCTTATCGTTTGACACCTTCATGGGTTTTACTAATCCAGCTTAGTTGGGACTGCTGACAGAGGAAACTTAACCTGCCCATTACACTTTATTGGTAAACTCAAAGCAGGAAGTAGTATCACTGTTTTCTCTGAGACACCAGTTTTCTCAGGCTAGGGTATTCTGTGCATTAATAGTGGGCACTAAAAGTCTTTCCCATGCTGTCACCAAAAGTGCTTTAACATTTTGTGGGGGAGATTAGAGCCCTCAACTTTTTCTCTTTTTTAAGACCAAGTCACTCTATTGCCCTAGCTAGAGTGCCATGAGGTCATCATAGCTCCTTAGGAAAACCTCAAACTCTTGAGCTCAAACAATCTTCTTGCCTCAGCCTCTCCTGAGTAGCTGAGATTACAGTCCTGCACTACCATGCCTAGCTAATTTTTCTATTTTTTATAAAGATGGGGTCTTGCTCTTGCTCAGGCTGGCCTAGAGGTTGGCCTCCCAGAGTGCTAGGATTCCAGGTGTGAGCTACCTTGCCTGGCCACCATCAACTTCTTAACCAGTTTATGCCTCATATTCCATTATTAGAACAGTAGTGACGTGGAGTTATTTATATCCTAGTGCTAAAGGTTATCGCTGAGGTTTGATTTTTCACGGTTCTGCCTCCTGAGGGTACATACTATCACATGGAACAGAGTTAGTTACTGCTGCAGATACTGGCATGCTGGGAGCTTATCAAAAAGTCATGCAAAAAATTAAAAAAAATTGTCACTTCCTCAAATTACTTAACTGGGAACACACTACCAGGATAGCTAGTGGATAGTAAAAAAAAAAAAATCTCTGTACTTTGCCTAAAGGCATGGTAGCTCAGGCCTATAATCCTAGTACTTTGGGAGGTAAAGGCAGGAGGATCACTTGACCCCAGGAGTTTGAGAATGCAGTAAGCTCTGATGACACCAGTGTATCCGAGTCTAAGCAACAGATAGGTTTGCTTAAGCAAAAGCAAACCAAAAACCTCTATCAGACTTCAGGTAAGGGTATAAAGAAAACATCCCAACAGTATTTGAAAGTAATTTCAAAAACTGTATGATCTTGAAGGATCTTAAAATTTCTAATCTATTTGATTCCAACCACATAAACTCTAGTGCTAGCATTAAATTGTGACTTTATCTGATGAATTTCTGATCATGACTAATTTCAAGACTTCTTTTGCCATCAGATTTCAGGCAAACAATGAGCAAGAAATTTCCCTTGATCTTGGAAGGTAAGCTTTTCCTTAAGTGAAAATAAAAGCATAAACTACCCTTCAACGGTATTATTCCCATCTGTTTGTTTCTTCTGAGAAAGTTCTCATCTGGAGTTATCTAGAAGTACCTAGATGAGGAGGGCACGATTAGCTTGTGAGCTAGATTCTTAATTCTTCCAGTAGTTAAAAACATAGACTTTGGTAGCTGGGTGTTGTGATGGGTGCCTGTTGTCCCAGCTACTTGGGAGGCTGAGGCAGGAGAATCCTTTAAGCCCAAGAGTTTGAAGTTGCTGTGAGCTGTGATGCCACAGCTCTCTACCCAGGGCAGCTTGAGACTGTCTCAAAAAAAAAAAAAAAAAAAGATAGACTTTGGAATGAGGTATATCTCAGGTGGTGATGGAATGATTTTAAAAGATTTCTATCTCAGGTTTGCTAATTTCTCAGAGCTGTTTCTTTAAGTATAGATAAGGTGTACCTCCATGGGACTGTTACAAGGACTGAACAAGATGACCTTATGTACTTAGCACAGTATCTGGTATAAAGTAACAAGAAATAGTGTTCACTACCATGATAAGTAGAAAGCTAGAGCTTTCCTCTGTATATGTAATCCTGTTGTCCTCTTTTTTACTATGTAACAGTATGGCAAAAGAAGTTTTTCTCAGTATAAGTTTAACAACACTTTTATGTAACTATATGGATAACAGCTATTTTTATTTATAGTTTATTACAGATCTGTTGAACAGGCTGGAATGTATGGAATAAGGCAGCAAGATCAAGAAAAATGGTTGAACAGCAAAAATTAAAAGTAAGTAGAATTTTAATTTATAATTTACATTACTTATTTTCTTTGCTTTTTAGTTTTATGAGCAGTTTTCAGCCTCTTCTTCTTGAAATTTTTCTTTCTCTTGATGATACTTTTCACATCTTTGTTGTGTAGCCAGTCATCACGTTCAGCCTCCCATCTAAGCTGTTTGAGACCTTTAGGAGGAGAGTAAAACATGAGCCTACCACTGCATGGAAGACTCTGGGCGGTCACCCAGAACGTCCCGACGAGCAACAGGAACTTCTGCGGTGGCCTACAGTTTCCCACCAACTAAGCAAAGCAACTGTTTTTTTTTTTTTTTTTTTTTGCTTTTCTTCTATATTGATTATCAAAAACGAATGTTTTATAAATAAATAAATGACTAAGGAAAAGGAACCAATGTTCTGAGGGTCTTCTTTCCTTTTCTTTCACCTCTTTTACTAGTGAAAGAAAAACCAGTAACAGTATTAGAAATATGTCTTTAAAGCATACAGAGTTACTTAGCAAACTCATGCTACATAAAAGTAGACCCCTGTCCTAAAAAAGCAACAGTAATTTTTGTAGTCTATATTCTTTTTTGCTGTGTTCTAAATACATTTTAATTCTTCACGCTCTCCCAAGAAGGAGAAGGAAAAGCCATCCTTTCCAGGTTGTATGGTACCATACCAAACAGTCATATCTTCGGAAGTTGTAAGTCAAAGCTAGTTTTTAAAACATTAATAAAAAATTCAGATTACTTACTGGCATTATCTTTGTTAGCCATAGCATTCATGCCAATGTTATCAAACTTGGATCCCATATTTTCATCTAATAGGTGGCCGAACTTAAAGAAAAAAAACCGGTAAATTTATTAGGAATCTTAAAATTGTAGAACAGCTAACTAACTAAAGCAGGTCATTAGTCTTACCTCTTCAGCAGATACAAACAGGCTGGAGTCATTCAGGTTTCTTTTCTTTTTTTTTCTTGGTCCTAAAAAAATTATAAGCCTAGATTATTTAATTATAAATCTAATGATTTTGAAAAAATGTGATTCTTCCAACATGATTTTGTTGAAAGATTATTTCTGGGTAAAAATACACAACAATTACCTTTTAGCACCATTAGGTAGTTGGCATTTAATGGAAGTAATTTAAGAGTTAATATATCATTAAAAAAAAATCCTTCTCTTCAGATTGTAACATTAATCAAAATTTACTTTAAAACTACTAGTGAAAATAAAGAGGTTCTCCTAAGACTCACTTATAGTTTTGAATATATAAAACTTTTCAAAATAGACAATAAGCAAACTATTTTTAATACTTAATTTAAATTCACATATTTAAGATTTTTTTTTTTTTTTTGAGACGGAGCCTCAAGCTATCCCCCTGGGTAGAGTGCCATGGCATCACAGCTCATAGCAACCTCCAACTCCTAGGCTCAAGCAAGTCTCCTGCCTCCGCCTCCCAAGTAGCTGGGACCACAGGCACCCGCCACAATGCCCAGCCATTTTTTGGTTGCAGTCATCAT
>CAUYQV010070410.1:0-12530 GCA_963574575.1 Galagoides demidoff
ACGCCCCACGCCCCCAGGGTGTTCCACCTCTGCCGTCTCCCCCTTGGGGGGGTGGGGGGGGGGGGTTTTTGGGTTGGGGGGGGGGGGGGGGGGGGGGGGGGGGGGGGGGGGGGGGGGCGGGGGGTGGGGGTGGGGTGGGGGGTGGGGTCGTAGGAGGAGGGGAAGGAGGGAGCAGGAGGCCAGGGGGAGAGGAGGGAAGGAGGGAGGGGAATTTCTAAAAAAGTTTAAAGAAATCGGAGCGAAACTAGAGGGGCAGGCGACTGCCGGATCCGCGCGAAGCCGCGGGGCGAGCGCGGCCCCCACCCCTTCCTTCCCTCCCTCCCTCCCTCCCCGCGGCCCGGCTCTCGCCCGCCTCTCAGCGCCGCCGGCCCAGGCGGCTCGGCCCGGGGACGCGATTCAACATGGTGCTGCTGCCGGGGACGCGCGAGCGGACGAGGGGCAAGGCGAGCCGACGGTGAGGGGCCGGGGCGGCCGGAGGCCCGAGAGTTTCGGCAGCGGCGGCGGCGGCGGCGGCAGGGCTGGGGCAGGCGGGGCTGGGGGTGGGGAGGGGGAGGTCTGTGTGGTGGTTTGTGGAAAGCGGGGTGACAGCGTGTATTCCGGCCCCAGCTCCGCGGGGCCCTCGCACACATTCACGCGCGGCCTTGGCCGCGGCGGCCCGGGCGTCCTCCGGCAGAGGCACCGGCGGCAGCCGAGCCGCTGCGCGCCGCCCGCCCGCTTCCCTCCCCGCCAGCCTCCCTCTGCCGCCGCCGGTGCCGCCGCCACAGCCCGCCAGCTAGTGCAGCACAGCGACCCCCGAGGGCCGGCCGCGGCACTGCGCCTGGCTCCACACCGCCCCGGCA
The DNA here is from genome assembly GCA_963574575.1 of Galagoides demidoff. Taxonomy (NCBI): domain Eukaryota; kingdom Metazoa; phylum Chordata; class Mammalia; order Primates; family Galagidae; genus Galagoides; species Galagoides demidoff. Next base: position 840 of record CAUYQV010070410.1, read on the forward strand.
GCTCCTCGCGGGGAACAATAGACTCGGCTCGCCGGGCTTAGGGTTCATCTGCAATGTGCCGCACATTTCACACGCACACAAAGCCTGAGGAAAGGGGGGCGGCGCGGGGAAACGGCCACTACCGGTTGTTCCAGGGTTAGGGGTGGAGGCGATGTTCGCGTCCCCGGCCCGGCGGGTGGAAGGGCCGCCACGGAGTCCCCGCCCGCCCCACAAAACCGGTGTGGCGCCGGAGGGAAAGGGATCTGTGAGGGGCAGCTCCTTCAGCTGTGCCACAATCCCCGAGCGGAATAAAGCCAATGCCTTACCTTTTTAGGGTTGTTTTAGGTTTAAGGGAATCGCCTTTTCTGAGCCTTATGGTAGTATTTTGGGGCCTAATTAGCACATTTTCCATGAATTATCCACAAGCTAACTTTAACAAACTATACACTAAATGCAGTGTGAACTGTCCTAGTTCTGCAGAAACAGAGTAATGCTCTTAATACATCTTGCCTTTGGTTGGTTTCACGTATCAAACTGGATTATTCTATGGCCAAAGTTATGCAAACAGTAATTAAACTAGCTGGGAAGCAATCTGTCGAACTTTGACAATAATAATTAACGTGTATATTTTTATAATAAGTTATCTTAGAGACTGCTGCATTTAGAGTATCGAATAAAACCTATTTTTCCTTGTTTTCTCCCAAATGTCTTACGTGTGATCCTTGTTTAAAATATTTTTGAAGGTTAAAAAGGAAAGATTAAATGGGAAATACAAAACATCTCAACAAACATTATGACCCAAGTTCACATTTGTAAGGGGTATTGGAGCCGGCCCTTGGCCACAAATGGTATAATTAAGCTTACAGTCTGCGAAGCCTGTTATTACTATTTTAGTGAGGGCCACTACGGGCAAAGTCACTAACACAAGGTCACAGGGGAGTAAGGGTCTGAATGTGTTATTATTTCAGGTAGTCATTCCAATGGGAACGTTTATTTGGTGGTGAAAAATTATGCAAGATAGCCCAGCGTGCTTCCGGTGCTCACTCTAGGAAACAGATTCATTTCCCAACTAAAGTTTTTCTCTTAAATGGGGTCAAGTCTGAATAAGGCTGCAGCTAGCAAGTTCCTGACACCCCAGGGCCAGTGAGTGTCTCAGAAACCGGTGAGGGGCGGAGACCCGGCCGGGGGAGGTGGAGAAGCTGGGCCCCGGCGGGAGACGAGGGGAGGTGGTTGGAGGGAGGCCGGTCGGCTATCCCTTCCCCCACCGGTCCTCTTAGGGGGTGTGGAGATGTGGGCCGCAGAGCTGCGTGGCCCGGGCTGTGCGGATTCCCTGAACGCCGCACTTGCGCACAGCCCCTTACGTAACCGTCAGTGCCGGGGATTCCCTAGAGGGGGTCATTCTATTCAACCATTACACACACCCCGGGCTCTGCCGCCGTGCCGCCGCCGCGGCCGCCTCACAAAATGGCGGCGCCCATGGAGGAGACAGCAGCCGGCTCCTCGGCCCCATTTTGTAGGAGGCGAGAGATCTGTCAACGTGGGATAGCTCTGCTGAGGATGCCTTCGAGTCTGGAAATCCTACTTAAGGGATGGAGCCGAGGGGACCCCAGTATATGGAAAATGTCAACGACTTTTAGCACGTCCATGCTTTTTCACTTTTTCATTTGCTCGAAGGAAGTGCCAGAAGCCGCCGGAATCCTTGTAACTAAGGGGAGAAGGGACAGCAGAGGTTGACTGCGCCCGGGACTTGCCGCGACGCCGCGGTGGCTTTGGTTGCACTTCCGGGCTCCGTGCAGCGGGCCGGGACGTCGCCGAGGGTTGCCTGGGCGGCCTCCGCCACACCACCGGTGCAGTGAGACTTTCGGTCGTTTTTAAATGCCGCAGTCCACAACCCTGTGGTCTGGATGGTGGGCTTCGGGAGCTCCGAGGCCCCTGCCCCGGGGAGTCTCGGTGGAACGGGCGCCGGGGGTACCCGCGGATCCCCACGGCCCTGTAGGCCCGCGGTCGGGACCGGGTTGGCGCGGGGCTGGAGTGGGACCGAAGGCACGTACGCTGAAATTTAAGTGGTCCGAGTGAGACTTGGGATTGTAGGTTAATGTGTTTCAAGTTAGCTGTTAGAACGTCTTTCCTAGTTTTCCAGTCTGTAGTGGGCAGAAATGGAAAGGCAGAATGGAGAGGTGACATAATTTTACTTTTCCAGGGGAGGTTCCCACTTTTGAGTCAGCTGGTGTACTGTGTGTGTATTGACACGCACAGACAGGAGCGTTTTGCTTTTTAGGGCAAGTATTAAAGGCTTAAGGCTTGAAATGATACTAAAGCCTTTTTTTAAAAAATTTAAGATGTGATGTGGAAATGAAGAATTGTCTTTAAAAAATTACTTTTCTGTAAAAGAGGCGATCTTCGAATATGGAGTCCTAAAATATATCTGACGGCAGATTTTAAATCCTTAACACTTTATGTATGTTATAGTCAAAGTAAAAGCATAAACGTGAAACTTAATGTTGGATTACTTACCCGGTTGAATTTACTCGTGATTAGAAAATGGTAAGACGAAAGTAAGCTGTTAACGATGTACGCTGGTAAGAGTAATCCAAAGTTTTAAGACTTTAAGAGATAAGATTCATCTTTTGAAATGCATGCATTACAGGAACAATTGATTTTTAAGTGTACTTTGCTAGTTGAGGCAATCATTTGTGTTTACATGACTTTTTCTTTTGAGGTGTTTTGGTTTTGTTTATTTTAACCCTCATATTTTCTCTACTGCAGAAGTGCAGCTTTATGCTGGCTGTGCCTCAGTCGCTGAATTCCACAACCTATCCCCTGCCACAACTGGTTGCTACTGCTGGTGTGTGGACTTCTGGTCCTGCCTGTTCCTATTGTTGTCCTTTAGATTTAATAACTTTGCTTGCCACTAATCAGTCTACTTGCAAGAACATCATAGTTAGCACCCTCGTAGCCAGAGAATTTTTTTTTTAGGGAATTGCACTAAAGTAACCCTAGTGCATAGTATTACGTTTCTTATTACCATATTGCATTTCCTATAGTGGGCAGCATAGAGCAGGTGGATCCTGGAAAAGTGATGTTAAAGACGTGCTGACAGTTTTACAACAACATTCACCCACTAATAAGATAGAAAATAAAATAGAGTTAGTAGTGTTCAAGCATTAATGGAAACTGCTCCTCTAAAAAATTACCAGTAAGCGAATATTGCTGTAACTCAATTTGTATAGTTTACTGTTGTAATGAGAAACAATGACAAAGCCTTTATAATGGGAAAAAATGCAAAGCCTTGCTGTTAATTGTAACTACAAACCCTACACGTCATAATTAAAGGTTTCTGTTTTATGTGAATCTTTGATTCTTGTCAGCTTTAATATTAGCCAAGAAATTGTAGTAAATTAAAAATTCCCTTATTCAACTAAATTATCTGATTTCAAATCAGGCATGTCAGGTTACAACAGCTGAAATCACTTCATTGAGGAATTGGTAAGTCAACTCCATTGACTTACCATTGACTCCATTGACTCCATTTTAGGTCACTATGATTTAAAAGAATAGTTCGGCTGGTAAACAAGACTATTGGTGTTAAATTGATATTTCTTTAAAGATGTTGGTATGCTCCTTTAGCCTGTAACTACTGCTGTCCTTTTTCTGTGGGCTGATTGGTCTTATTTGAAAGTACCAAATCACACTTGAGGCCTTTCTATTCTGATGGTAATTCTAAGGAGTATTTGGCAACTAAGCTTTCAAAAGGTGAGGAAATCGTTTATTCTGTTGTAGATTAGGGTAATTTTAATGCAGATACCCTGAATCTGTTAGGGACGATTTCTGAATGATTTGGTCCGAAAGGTACTAGTAAGCTTTTTGGGATTTTTGAAAAATTTCTTTTCACTATGTATTCCTGATCATGCTTTGTACATAAGTACTGTGTGATTTAGCTTTTTAAGTAGTAATTTTCAATTAAAAAGATTTTAATAAGACTTAACTAAAAATTAAATTTTAGTCAGTTAACAGCAGTATTCCTGGGAGAGGCATTCCCACTGGTGCTCTGGACAGGGTCTCATTAGTTGTTTAGGTCATTTCTCTAGTCCTCAGTTTTTTAAGTTGTTATGGGTTTAATGTGCTACTTTTGTCCGATTGTGTTTATTTCATCTATTTTGATCATTGTGAAGTTTTTCACAAACTGCTCATTATACACAGTTCCTAGTATTTTCATAAGTTGTTTATAGTATTTGATAACTTGTAAAAACTTCAGGAGATAGATAAAACTAAATAATCTAAAGGTTATAAGTAATGAAGCTGGATGCCAGATACTCAGAAGGTTGAGGTGAGAGGTTCCTTGAGCTTAGTTCAGGATTAGCCAACATAGTGGGACCCTGTCTCAATAAAGGGGGGGTTATAATGAATTATTCAGACTAGAGTGTTTTTAATTTTTAATACTTAAGCACAATCTTTAACATAGAGTTAAACTGAAAATTCTGCTTAGTATAACAACAGTTAAATATATACAAAACAACATCACATTAATGTAAGGATTAGGGTTACTCAGAGTACTGTTAATAACAAGCATTTAAGTCACATTCTTTGAAAACTTGGATCTACAAAAAATAAGATTCCAATAATTAACTTTTTAATTATGGGAAAGGCAAAGGAATATTCAGTGAATGTAAAAAATACACTAGTGAGCAAACAAACAAATTGTTTTAATGAATTTTGATTTTGTTTCAATTTTTTGGTACATTGACTCTTCTTGACATTGCACTTTGCTATTAATTAAAAAAAATTAAACCCCAAAGACAAATTAATTTTGTATTTAATGCAGATTTAATTCTTGACTAGCTATAAAGCTTAAGGAGTTGGGGGTCTTGTTGGCAAAACAATAAAATTGGAATTAGGCTGAAATGCAAAAACTGTGCAATAATTAGGTTTCTTGAAAACATATTCAGTTTTTCCTTTATAATTACATGAATCAGAGTAATATTGACTTAATAATTGAATTTATGTAGCTTTTATTTTTCTCTGAGTTATATAGTTTTTCTCTATAGTTATATCACAAACTATAGATACCATCAAAGTGGAAAATCAGCCAGGGCCAATGTAAATTGTTGAAGTTGATTGCTATGCATTAAGGAATATACTACCCAAGTGAAACAGTTTTTTAAAGGTGTCATGACTCTTTAACGTGATTTGTAACATGTACAACTCAAAAGTATTCTAGAATAATCTTTGTGTGATAATGTACAAGAGAAATGGCTCAGCGCCTGTGGCTCAAGTGGCTAAGGCGCCAGCCACTTACACCTAAGGTGGCAGGTTCGAATCCAGCCTGGACCCACCAAACAACAATGACGGTTGCAACCAAAAAATAGCTAGGCGTCGTGGCGGGCGCCTGTGGTCCCAGCTACTTGGGAGGCTGAGGCAGAAGACTCGCTTGAGCCTAGGAGTTGGAGGTTGCTGTGAGCTGTGAAGCCATGGCACTCTACCCAGGGGGATAGCTTGAGGCTTTCTCTCAAAAAAAAAAAAAAAATGTACAAGAGAAATATTTGTAAATAGTTCTTTGGGAGTACAAAATAATTGACAATATTTTGCAGTTAACTACAATGCCTCCAGGTATTAAAGATGAACATTTTAAGAGTATTGTGCTAAATTTTTCTAACCAAATTTCCCTCCCATCAACAATACTAATATTAGTAACATTTATGCATTAGTAATTATAGATAACCTAAATAAATATGAGTGTAGATCCTATTTCTAATATCTATGCATTTTAACTGCATTTAAAACATTTCCTACTTATTTATGGCAGTTTTGGGCCGGGGCTGGGTTTGAACCTCTGGCATATGGGGCTAGTGCTCTACTCCTTTGAGCCATAGGCGCCACCTCAACATTTCCTATTTATGACACTCAGTGTTAATCAGAGGTTAAATATTGGTCCTCCTTTATTTCTGGAAACTGAAAAGAAGCTTCCCTTTCATTAGAGTATGTGGGAATTTGCTCTCCTCCCACTGAACTGAATCCATCCTTCACTATTTGCTAGCCTTGTTTTTCTGCTTCACTGAAGTTGGGTTTACCAAAAATATTAATATCACAACTACATCCTGGGTGGCTTTAGGCCTGTTGCAGATACCCTCTTTCCTGTCAATTCCTAAGAGATTTTTAAAATAATAGTATATTCCCAGCTAGATAATAGATTCAATTTGTGGTCTATAATAGTGATCAAAGAGTCCATGAGCCCTCTAAAATGAGATGCATTTACTTGCATTTATCTAGGGAGCAGTTCTCAATAGGCATGGGCATCTTAAAATGCACTGTGATACACAAAAAGTTAAACCTATATTTGCTAAAGACAAGTAGTAGGTTTTAGTGGATTGCTTCAGGTGCTGCTTATTATTTTATGTATTATTGGCCTCTTGGGAAAAACAGTTTGAAACTTTAATTAAGGAATACCACTTTAGTTCATCAAATAGAAAGAATTGCAGCAAACAAACAAAACTCTGTTTCTAAAGGAGAGCTATGTACAATAGATCTTTACCGAATAAGTTTACATTAAATAACTGCTTTGGTTTGCCCTCTATTGAAAATGTGTAGATGAAGAATTACATTAATTAAAAATAGGCTCAAGGGAAGATTCATTCTCATAGGATGTTGCCCAATAAAAATAAATTTAAAAAAAATTTTTTAAAAGATTAAAATAGGTTCCAAATATAATTCTTCACCAAATTGGGAATGCTTAGGGATATATATGAATTTATTACCATTTTGTAAGTAGAGGTGGTGTTCGTGTGTGTGCTTGTGTTCATGTCTGCCATTCATTGGAATGTTTTCTGTGGTTTGGCTAGATCACACTGCCATGTTCCTGTTCTCCCTTGCACTTACTTGCTCTGGTGTTATTTGATACAATTGTACCTAGGCTTTAGCCTAGCTAAACCTTGCTTTTGTAAAGATCATCCACAGGACTAATTTAGCCCAGATCATGTGTGAGCCCAACATAGAATTTGAACTTTAACAATACCACTTCAGGTGTATATTTTGTAAAAATGTTAAACTAGTTCAGTCCTAATCTGTGCAAATTCTAAATCGTTCATGGATATTAGTAATATATTATTTTTGTGCCTTTGGGGGAATAATTAGATTCTTGTAGAAAAAATTTTGTTACTTAAAATCCATAACTCTGTGTATTATTTTGGGTGAAGAGGGAAAGTTAGCATCCCAACAGGTGTGCTAACATTTTCCTTTAAGGGCATATTTGAGAGAAAACATGTGCTTTATTCAGGCCTCAACAATTAGGCATTTGATTTAAGTTATACCTTGAGCTCATTCTTAAGATGTAAACATTTTACTGTAAGCCTTCTGATTCTCAAACCAGTGCTTGTCCTATTAAACATTCTTTCTGTCTTGCTAATCCAGTTTCCAGAATGAAGTTAGTTGGTAAGCAAATAAGCATAAAGCCATAAATGAATCTGAATCATTTATAACTTAAAAAGTAGTATATAAAACTTTAAGCAGAAATCATTGATCATGAAAGTGACAAAATAAAGTAAAAGCAATATTAAAGTAGGCTAAAAGACCTTATTTTGGGTAATTATTGGGAAAACTGAGCTCAGATACAGGGTGTGGGACTTCTCAGGCAATATTTTAGGTTAGAATCTGCATGAACTTCCTTATAATTTATTCTTAAATCTTCTTTGCCATTGTGCACTACTTATTAAATAACCAGATAAGAACATTTGAAATGAATCTTTTAAGGCTACAACTTATATAACATTTTTATAAATATTACTGCTACATATATAAAGACTAATATTTTTAGCCTTGCTACAATACCTTGTACAATTTTATAACTGCCAAGTGGCCTATAAAAGGCTACCAGCCCAGGTAAAAAAGGTCCTACCTCTGTCTGGTGCAGCTTGAAAAATTCTTTCTGACATGACTTGAATTGCTAGAAAAAAAGGGGCATCTTTCCTTGCCAATGAAAGCACACAACTTTCCTCTGTTGGCTAAATTGAAATCTAAGCTATGTGATTCTACAAGACATTAGTATAATGGCCATTTTCTCAGTAGTGAGCAGATTTACACAAGTAGTCTTATTGTTACCTTATTTTAATAGTTTTTGATCTAGGATTATATATAACCTCACTTGATGAGAATGTTATATTTCTCCCTTGAGAAGTACTGGAAGATAAAAGCCAGGACAAATACATGTGACAGTGAGTGAGCATGGGCTCAGTAAATGAAGTATCTTCTGCAAATTATCATACTCGAATTTCTTAAAGTCATAGGTTAAAGCCAGGGGTGTCACCTGAAGTCAGAGTGCCAAGTGACATTTCTAGGGCAGCTTAGGCTAAGCAGCTCAGTTGTCGTTAATAATAATACAAGAATTCAGGAATATCAATTGCTAAATATAAGGCAGGTACCTCCAGGTTTTCTCATGGTATTTTATCATAATAAACCAGTGTTGTACTCTGAATATTAAAGTTATTGACCTCCAGCTATCCAAACATTATCTGTTAATTCAAGTAAAAGCACTGATGTACGGTAGGGGTTTCTCCCTTGGCGTTGTGTGGTAATTGACAACACATCTAGCATTTAAGGAATGTACTATTATTGTAACTATTGAGTTATATCAAAGAAAATAAGAGCATAACTAGATAAAGCTTCATTATTTGTAGTAAAATGAGTTTTACTTGGCCTTTGTAGTTGACACCCCCCATGTTGTAAGTGAGAGTCAATAATAAAACAAAGTTCAGGAAAGAGTAGTGCTAAGATCTGACTGTTGAAATCCTAACTGCTATGGCATTAGGAAGTGGTGCCTCAGGAAGGTGCCCTCATAAGTTGATGCCTTAACAAAAGATACTCCAGAGAACTGGTTTGCCCATTCTGCTACGTGAGGTTACAGCAAATACGCCATCATCTAGGAAGCAGAACTTCACATAGACATCAAATCTGCCAGTGCCCTGATCTGGAATTTCTCAGTCTCCAGAACTGTAAGAAACTAATGTTTATGAGCCCCTCAGTCTATGGTATTTTGTTATAGCTGCCCGAACAAACTAAACAACAAGACCCAGCCCTCACAGTGCTCACTCGGTGTCATGCACTTGTCATTCTAGTTGTACTCATTTGCCAGTCCTGTCTGATGAAAGAGACATTAGCAGTCCTGCTTTCCCTTGCTTTGAGTCACAGGTGTCAAGGATTTATTTTCCAAGAAGAAAGTGATCAAATAGATTCTTTGCAGAGAAGTTTTCAGAGCAGATCTGCCTTAAAAATTCTGTAGTCTGGACCTAATTCAGAAGTGGCCAAGGCCAAACAAGTTGGACTGTACTCAAGGGAAACAAATTGCAGTCTAGTTAAGAACTATCAATAAGGTCAGAGACAAGACCTTATTGACAGATAAGCGATGTGAAGTGCTATCTTCTGGAAATATCCTAATTGGAACAGGTCTGGAAAGGTTTTTGGACTTGTTTAAAACATGGTGTTGAATTTTCATTGTTATTTTGAGTTAGGACAGAAGCACCACCAGCTATCTAGATAGGCTTTGCTCTACCAGAAGCAATCTGTAAACTATACCACCAGTCTGGTGATTCAAGTGGGAAGTGTCCAAGAAATTTTCTTCTAGGTTGGGCACAGTGGCTCACACTAACTCCTAGGGAGCCCAGGCAGGAGAATCACTTGAGCTCCTCAGGTGTTGGACACCAGCCTGAGGAAGAATGAGACCCTGTTCTCTACTAAATTAGGTTAGCCAGGCATTGTGGTAAGTGTCTGTAGTCCCAGCCACTTGGGAAGCTGAGGCAGGAGAATTACTTGAACCCAGGAGTTTGAGGTTACTGTGAGCTAGGCAGACACACCAACAACAGAATGAGACTATCTCAAAAAAATAATAATTTTTCCTTCTAAATGCTGTCCCCAAGAAACTAAAAATTAATAAGAAATTGTTTAATAGGAAAGATGACCATCTTAAACATAAAGCACAGATCCAAGACAGAAGATCTGTGAACCTGAGTACTTAGGGTGACTTGAAAATGTACCCTTACTTAGCTGAGGTTCATTCTGTGTTCTCCACTGTAATGAACCTGAAAAATCCAATCTTGTTGCTTAAGAAAAATGTATGCCTGGCTGCTTGGGTTCAGTTTCCTCAGGATCCCATTTGTAATAGATGTTATACTATGACTATTATTTCTAGATGGAGTAGTAGCAAAGGCTTTGAAAAATCTACGAGACCTAATAAACTCCTTTTGTAATCTAACTTTGGAAGTGTATTCCCTGATTATTATAAACAGGCAAAATGCTATTCCAAACCAAGTAGTGAAGACTTTTGCCAACAATCATGTCAGCTCGCTTGTGTATAAATATGTTTCTACCCATCCTATGAAGTATAAAAGTACACATAATCACTTAAATCTATTATTATGAACTTCATATATATAATACTAACCTAATTATTTACAGGAGGCTCCTAGAAGGAGGATGATTTTGTATATTCATTAATTTTTGTTATTTGTTAAGTTTGCAGCCTGATCTTGAAGTGTTAGATCTGAATGAGTTAGCCAAAGAAATGAGTTGGTTAATAAAGAGCCAAGATAAATATGAATAAGGAATCTCCGCAGTCTTAGCTTAGTAACTAATTTGTAAAGTTAATAGCAGAGGAGACTGTAAGGATTAGAAATTTTAGCTCCTGCAGAAGTGAGGAATCTTTATTGTTTTTGTAATTGTATACAATCAACAACACCCAAAAAGCTTAAAGAGAATCACTCATTTATGAGTAGTAAAAGTATAACCTTAGATGAGGATAGCACTTTCTTGCCACCTAGGAAAAATATAGAGAAAGCAAAATGTTTTACCTTCTGTTGAGAATAGACTATATCCAGAGACCAATTTTTCTTTTCCTCCACGCTACTAGTTCCCTCTTTGATATTATTTACAAAGTGTTTGTTTTATTTTGGTCATAGCACCTATTATTATTTCCTAAGGCAGGGTCTCACTCTGTCCCTCTGGCTAAAGTACAATGGTGTGATCATAACTCACTGCAACTTCAAACTCCTGGGCTCAGGGGCTCCTCTGGCCTCAGCCTCCCAAGTAGCTAGGACTATAGGCACATGCCACCACATCTGACTTTTGTAGAGATAAGGTCTTGCTATGTTGCCCAAGTTGGTCTCAAACAATCCTCCCACCCTGGCCTCCCAAAGTGCTGGAATTACAGTTGTGAGCCACTATGCCCAGTCCCTATTACTAATTTAAATCAGTTTAGACAATCAAAACTCTTGAAGAAATCATACACAATAAAAGATTTATATATCTTTAAATCACCTATTTTTAAATTTTTAGAACTATTTTTAGTCTTCATAAAGTATATTTTACAGTTACAAACAGTTGGTATTTAGAACTATTTTAAGTCTTCATAAAGCATATTTTACAGTTACAAATGTTGCTTTGGGAAGCTATTTGTTATTCTTTCCCATTTCTTAACCCTATACCTAAAATTATTTCAAAATACTTTCCTAAGAATTTACAAACTTGGCTCGGCGCCTGTGGCTCAATCGGCTAAGGCGCCAGCCACGTACACCTAAGGTGGTGGGTTTGAATCCCCAGCCCGGGCCCGCCAAACAACAATGATGGCTGCAACCAAAAAAATGGCCGGGCGTTGTGGCGGGCGCCTGTGGTCCCAGCTACTTGGGAGGCAGAGGCAGGAGACTCGCTTGAGCCCAGGAGTTGGAGGTTGCT
>CAUYQV010070412.1:0-70522 GCA_963574575.1 Galagoides demidoff
TGTCTCTGACAAAGGTTTAATAACCAGAATCCATAGAGAACTTAAATGTATTAGCAAGAAGAAAATGAGTGATCCCATCTCAGGGTGGGCAAGGGACTTGAAGAGAAATTTCTCTAAAGAAGATCGGCACATGGCCTACAGATATATGAAAAAATGCTCACCATCCTTAATAATCAGAGAAATGCAAATCAAAACTACTTTGAGATATCACCTCTCTCCAGTAAGATTAGCCCATATTACAAAATCCCAAAACCAGATTTGGTGTGGATGTGGAGAAAAGGAAACACTTCTACACTGCTGGTGAGAATGTAAACTAACACATTCCTTTTGGAAAGACATCTGAAGAACACTTAAAGAACTAAAAATAGACCTGCCATTTGATCCTGAAACTCCTTTATTAGATATATACCCAGAAGACCAAAAATCACATTACAACAAAAATATTCGTATCAGAATGTTTATTGCAGCCCAATTCATAATCGCCAGGTCATGGAAGAAGCCCAAGTGCCCATCGATCCATGAATGGATCAACAAACTGTGGTATATGTACACCATGGAATACTATGCAGCCATAAAGAAAGATGGAGACTTTACGTCCTTTATGTTCACATGGATGGAGCTGGAAAGTGCTCTTCTTAGCAAAGTATCACAGGAATGGAAGAAAAAGTATTCAATGTACACAGCCCTATTATGAAATTAATGTATAGCTTTCATATGAAATCTATAACCTAATAACAGATTAAGTATACAGGGAAGGGGGAATGAGTGGAGGGAGGATGATTGGAGGGATCACTTCTATGGTTTATCTTACAAGGGTACAAGTGAATCTTTCTAAGAGTAGAATATGATTGTCTTAACACAATAACTAAGAAAATGACATGAAGGCTATGCTAACCAGTTTGATGAAAATATTTCAAATTGTATATGAAAACACCACACTGTACCCCAGAATTGCATTAATGTACATAGTTATCATTTAATAAAAAATTAAAAAAAGAGTAAAAGAAAAAAAAATATTAACCACATGCATCAGAAAAAAAGGGAGAAGACATACAGAAATAACATCAGGATGACAGAGGCAGCATCAGTGCGGATCTCAAGGACTGTGCCGGCTAATGATGAAATGATTCCCAGTAAGTTTCATACCTTGGATGAAATGAAAAAAAAAAAAAAACCTTTAAAGATGAAAAATAACAAAGGTGCTTCAGCAAAAGGTAGATTGCCTATGCACACATGTGTACTTTAAATGCCTGTTCCAAAAAGACATTCCCAAATGGCTTTGTGGTGAGATTCCACCAACATTTAGAAAACAAAAATACCTATTCTACACAGAATCGATTGCCACCTTGGAAACACAGCTCTCCGTCTGTGGGGATGAAGCCGAAAGAATGTAGTCACATAGAGAGAAGCATTTTAGCGTCATCTTCCATTCTCTGTACCACGTGGAATGTCATCTCTTAAAAATGCTATTTTTAGGGCAGCACCTGTCAAAGGAGTAGGGCACTGGCCCCATATACCAGAAGTGGTAGGTTCAAACCCGGCCCCTGCCAAAAAGTGCAAAAAATAAAATAAAATAAAATAACATAAAATGCTATTTTTAAAGTTGCAGTTGTATTTTAGTTAATAATCTCCCACAAATTCACACATATTTACATACATCATGCTTATTCTCAAAGTCAGTAATTCCAGCTTGCAGGTAAAATTGCTCACAGATTTTCTTTAAAATCAGTCAGTCAACTGAGTTGAGAGTCTCAAAAGACTTTTCTGAAAAAACTGGGATTTAGGCAAAAGGCCACACGCTAAGATCTAGGAGGCCACATGTGGCCCCAAGGGCACAAGTTCACACTCCTTACTGTCTGGTAAATCTGGTATATTCTGGATCCCCTACTCACCTTCTGAGCAGTATTATATTCTTACAGCATTATTTCATGAAGAAAAGTATCTGTTGACATAATTTTAATGTTGAGATATTACTCATATTTAGAGTGGGTTTTTACTCACTTATTTTTTTAAATCTTTGTTTTGTCTTTCTTTGGGTGAAAGGGATTTTTTCCCCTGATAATATTTTTTAATTTCTTGCTTTATTTTTTTTCTGTGTGTCTAATATGGGTTTTGTTCACTGACTATGACACTTTTAATAACATAGCCAATTTTGTCAAACTCGTGACAACTTCGATCACTAAAGTAATGCTGGACTTACATGAGACTCCAGAACAAATGGACCTACCACACATTTACACAACATTCCACCCCAGGACTACTGAATATAGATTCTTTTCATCTGCATGTGGGGCATTTTCCAAGATTGACCATATCTTAGGCCACAAAACAAGTCTCAAAATTAAAAATAGAAATTAAAAACATACCATGTATCTTCTCAGGGCACATTGGAATAAAAAAACAAATTAGGTCAAGACAAACACTCATATCTACTCATAGTCATGGAAACTGAACAATTTGCTGCTGAATCATTCCTTTGGTGAATGATGAAATTAAGATGAAAACCGAAAGATTTCTCAAGCTGAATGACAAAGTTTCAAAAATATACAAGATAGAATATTCCTAAGGAGAAAGTTCATAGTTTTAAGTGCTTACATCTAAAGGACAAAAAAAAAAATCACAATTTAACAATATTATTAATTTTAGGACTAGAAATAGAAGAGCAGACCAAACAAAAGGCAGGATAAAAAAAGAAATCGTAAAGCTCAGAGCAGAACTAAACAGAATGAAAACAAACAAACAAAATACAGAGGATGTATGAAACAGTCAGTCTGATGTACAAAGTCAACAGACCACTGGTTGGATTAGCCAGAAATAAAAGACAAAGATTTCACATAAAACCAATCAGAAAAGAAAAAAGTTACAACTGATGCCACAGTAATAAAAAAAAAAATCATCCATATACGCTATGAAACCTCTATGCACACAAAGTAAAAAAAGCGAAGAGAATGGAAAAAATTCCTGGAAACACACAGCCTCTCAAGCCTGATTCAGGAAGAAATAGAAATTCTGAATAGATAAAAAAAAAAAACAAGTAGCGACATTAAAGGAGTAATAAAGATATCCCAACAAACAAAAGACCCAGACAAGATGGACTCACAGCCTACTTCCATCATCCTACAAAAAAGAAACAGACCTGTCCTACAGAAATCATTCCAGAGAGAATGACGAGGAGAGAATCCTCCCTAACTCCACCTAGGAAGCCAGTGTCAGCTTGGGATCAAAGCCAAGAAGGGGCCCAACAGGAAAAAAATGAACATTACAGACCAATGTCTTTTGAACAGATGCAAAAATCCTCAACAAAACACTCACAAACCAAATTCAACTGCACATCAAAAAGGTAATTCACCGTGAGCCAGTGGGTTTCATCCCAGGAAAGGAAGGGTGATTCACCACATTAACTGAAGCAAAACAAAGACCATAAAATTATCTTGACAGATGAAAACAAAGTATTCAACAAAGCCCATCACGCTTCTATAATAAAATCCTTCACAAAACTAGGCATAGATGGGGCAGTGCCTGTGGCTCAAAGGAGTAGGGCGCCAGCCCCATATGCCAGAGGTGGTGGGTTCAGACCCACCCCGGGCCAAAAACTGCAAAAAAAAAATAAAATAAAATAACTCGAACAGAATTGAGTAAACACACAATGTGATAGAACCTTCAGGTGGGAAAAATCAGTGAGTGATACTGACAGGATTTAATTATCAAAGTGAAGCATTTATACATTTAATAGATACTTTCCTAATAATGTAATATATACAAGTGACGGATGAAAACTCTATTATTAATGTATCTGAAAACCTTAAGTCATCTCTGGAGAAATTTGTATCCTGCATAGACACAGCATCTGGGGATGTCCATGCAGTGAATATTCTCTGAGGCACATAGAGGGGAGACATAGCCCAGAATAAGACACACAGTTAACAAATTCAGTAAGTCCAATGGCATCGATGGACTGAAATACATACACATGAGTGTACGCACATACATGTATACATGGAGAATTACTGTGAATTAAAGATCTGTATCGGGCTATTTGCTGATTTTAACAGGTATGTTAAGTGTGGGAAATTGTCAGGTTTTAGCAAACAAAAATTCACAATAAAGTTATTTTCTAGCTTTTGTTTCAAGTTAAATATCTTTATGTATATTCCCTAGGTACAATTTCACATTAAAACCTATTCTCTAAATGAGTAAAAAAAAATAGTATACATTTACATTTTGTCTAGACAGCACTTAGAATTCCTAATTTTATAAACTATAGCCGGAGAAGTAGACATAATTCAATATATATCGAATTAATCAAAGACATACCAAGGGAAATGTGTGAAGAGAGGGGTTCGCGTATCCCTGAAGATTAGGGAAGATGAGCATTTTTTTCCTGTGTTTGTGGCATATTCCTGTCTTCTTCAGAAAAGGTTCTGTGCCTATCTCTTGCCCAGTGACACATGGGATTGTTTCCTATTTTTTTGTTTATTACCTTGGGTTCCCTGTCGATTCTTGTTATCAATCCTTTGTTAGGTTCCTGACATGCAAATCAAGACCACCCTGATATATCATCTAACCCCAGTGAGAAAGACTGGCACACATCACAGAATCTCAAAGCTGCAAATGTTGGTGTAGATGTGGAGAGAAGGCAACAGTTTTACACTGTCGGTGGGATTGCAAACTAATACAGTCATTCTGGAAAGAAGTATGGAGTATCCATTGCTGGGAATCTGCCCAGAAGAAAATCATTTTATCACAAGGATATTTGCATTACAATGTTTATTGCAGCTCAGTTCACAATTGCCCAGAGATAGAAGCAGCCCAAGTGCCCATCAACCCATGAATGGATCAATAAACTGTGCTGTGTGTAACCATGGAATACTATTCAGCTATGAAGAAGGATGGAGACTCCACATCTTTTGTATTTACCTGGGTGGACCTGAAATACGTTCTTCTTTGTAAAGTATCACAAAAATGGAAATGGAAGTAGCTATTCCTATGAATACTGATGAATCTAACAGAAAAATAACTATGTGCCCATACGAGAGAATAACACAAGTTATTCAAGGAAGGAGAGCAAGGAGGGGGGTAATCAAGCTCTCCCCTGATGGACACTCTGTGAGGGTGTTCACCCCACCTCCAGGACGAAGGGGTCAACTGCCTCCACTACACCTTGAACTTTACCTTAGAAACACAATGTAACCTAATCGTTTGTGCCTTCATATTAATCTGAATTAAAAAAGAGATTGTGCTTATTGCTGAATACAATTATGTTTGCTTTGCATATCTATCATTTTAACCAATATACCAGAATACAAAGGAATAGCTCACATTTCATAAGAAAGAGAAATTATCAGCATGAGTCTCAAAAAGATTGCTCTTTCACCTAAAATATAACATAAATTAGTTTTAAAGCTGTTAGGTAGTAAAAGCATCCAGTTCATGAAAGCTTAGAAAGACGCGTTAATTTGTACCTGTCTTCAAGATGACGTGCCCTTGTTTTCATCGGATGCACATGTCCACGAGGAGCCAATCTCTGTGACCGGTAGTAATATGGTATTCTTTTCTATGACTATTAAATCATTTCCATGTCTCATCTACAAGGATAGTTTGAAATCTTTTACTCCATGATCTCTTTGGTTTTCACTCTAAGAGTGAAAACGTGGCTCAATGTACTGAAATCCAGTGGCACAAGGAGAAAAATGAGAAAAAGTTGCTTAGCATCAGCGTATATAAAAAGAAAAGAGAGAAATGGCCTTTGGGACTTTCGGCAACCGTAATCCAGTGAATAGCTATGGTGATATATCCCCATTGACCAGCGAGTCTGGCCCTGGGCTCCATCTAGTGAGTTATCACTTTAGAACAGAGGAAGGCGTAGACTAAGCCATTCTGCTTACTTTGCCCCCATAGGTGGACAATTTAAATGCAGGTCCTTTTACCTTAATAAAGCAGGAAGTAACTACACTTTGTCTTCTGATGGCATGGTCTTTTCATCATGTTCTTGGAACGGCCTCATGAAACAACTGAAGCTGTTTTTCAATTTCATCTGGAGAAACAATTAAATGGCTAATTCTTCAAGGGCATAGGGTATATGGTAGCTATATTTTGCTACTTTACTAGGCTAATATAGTCCAACACATAATACAGTATTATTATGAATACACCCAGTTAATATTTACTGAAAAGTGGTAATTCATTAAAATATGAAAGAATGAAGATTAATTAGGCTAAAGTCAAAAATATCATATTCAAAGCCATGTCCTGTGTCTTATTTAACAATTTCACGTATTTAATTATTTGTATTTTATGTTACAGACGTGCTTCCTCAGATGACTACTTGCTTGAAATTGATGCTCAAAATTAAATGTCGTAAGACCCGGCGTCTGTGAACATTGGGTAACTGCACTTCAAAAAATTCTTCCAAAAGGACAGACCTATCTTCAATTCATTGAATATTGAATTTTTTTCTTAAAATTTCTACAGAAAATCCCACAATTCACAGACAGATTGAAGACAAAGTAAATGTACAACTAACAGACACCAAATACCACAGCTGGAAATCACGTTCAGAACCGCAATTCTGGGGAGGTAAATACCATTACTCTAATTTTTGGGTAGAAAAGGCAGCATATTCAAAGCCAGTTAAGCAGTTAGCCAGCTTACACATCTGGTAAGTAGCAGAGCTAGAATATTAAAGAAAAAAAATGTGTGTCTGACCCACTCAGAATTTCCCAGAAGTATTCCAGATGGCCAATCAGTAAGAATTAACTTTGAACAGATACAGACCATGAGATTATTTTTCTTGCAATAGAGATCGGAGTCAATGAATGTGCAGGCTCTAAATTAAGTCTCTCGACCTTTCACACCAAGATAGGGCTAGGGAAAGATGTAGGTATCGTTTCCGAACCTCCCCTCCCCTCTCATAACTGGTGAGAAAGGAACCTCCTAAAACTCACAGCCTTGCCACCCGGTTCTTCATTGAATCCAGAGGACTAATCTCATTATTCTCTTTATCTTGGTTCATGTAAGATAAAATTCAAAACAAAAAGCATACTTTTATGTATCTCTTATGTTCTATACTTTGTCGGAGCGGTGTCTGTCCCCTAAGCTATCCTGTTCTACCACACCTTCCCAAAGTTTGAAACCCTAATTCCTGCTCTATCATCTCCAATATACACTAGATTCTCATCTTAAAAACTCTTTCCATGCCGTTGCTTTGAACCTAACTCTCCCTGAAGTCACGTCCTCCTGGGCAGTCCCTCTACAATGGTGAGTTTTTTCCTTCATGCCCTACGTGTTACTGGACCTACAGGGCCATAGTCTTCTAGCTTTTCACTGCAGATTCATGCATTTCTCCACTGCTATGTTCTAAACATGCTCCTCTTTGAAAGAAACTGTCTCGTTTTACTCCTGGACCATTCCCACTCTCTCGAACACTACCACAGATGTAACTCTTAAGATTTCAGTATACACATCAACTATTTGTCCATCATTCTGGCCTCTAAATTTATAAACTGTTCTCAAAAACACTTGTGTGTCAGCCTGCTTCTTTCATTTGTCCAGTGAGCATGGCTGGACCACATCATTATGAAATTAGCCCTTAACACTTTCAGAATATCGGTTTGATTCAACTTACTGATAACTTCTTGCCCAGCTTACTCCATCAAGCGCCTTCTTCCTATGCCTCTCTCAATCATGCCAGGACATCTGTGTACCTTACCAACTTTTTATACACCTCACACTCATGATATTTTCCATTTTCTTTCTTTTCTTTTCTTTTTTTTTGGAGATAGTTTTATTTTGTCGCCCTCGGTAGAGTGCCAAGGCATCACAGCTCACAGCAACCTCCAACTCCTGGGCTTAGGCAATTCTCTTGCTTCAGCCTCCTGAGTAGCTGGGACCACAGGCACCCGCCACAATGCCTGGCTATTTTTTTGTTGCAGTTTGGCTGGGGCCAGGTTCAAACCTGCCACCCATATGGGGCCAGTGCCCTACTCACTGAGCCACAGGCACCGCCCATATATTCCACTTTCTTCTTATTCACCTCATATTTAATAATTAGTTGTCATAATTACTTTCATATTTTTCTCTTGCATAGTACCTACTTGCAAAAATCAAAATATCCCTGGGAAATGCAACTCTGTTTCTTTAATTTTCTGCCTCTATGGAGCTGAATGTGGCTACAAAAATATAAACTCATACTGATCAGACTCACTTTACATTTAGGATGCATAATGCTTTCAGATAAATATGTTTATTTATTTTCAGATAAATGTACTTATCTGAAAAATCAAAAAGTCACGCTCTTGCCAAAAGCAGATGGTTCCCCCTGCACACGGGATCCACTCCCTGTCCCTTTTGAAGACAGTGCTCCAGCAGTTCTCGCCTCTCACTCTTAAAACATGAAATTTTCAGGCAGCACCTGTGGCTCTAAGGAGTCGGGTGCTGGCCCCATATACTGGAGGTGGCAGGTTCAAACCCGGCCCCAGCCCCTCGCCCAAAAAAACTGCAAAAAACCATGAAATTTTCATTCACTATGGCATCTTGCTCATCTTACCAATATTATATTATCACCATATTTTCAATGTTACCTCTTGCTGACACATTCTGTTTCTTTGTTTCCTTTGCAACAAAACCTCTTTAACATGAATTTGTATTTACTCTCCTGCTTCTTATTAATCTATTCCCCATAAACCCTCTCTAGTCATGTTCTCCCCTTAACTCTAATAGGCAAGATATGATTTCCCAAGAGGTTTAAAAAATGATTATTTCTAATATGTTCTCTTCTCTCCTACCCATAGATAACTGCTCAGAATAATTTTCAATTTCTTTTAGTTTTGCCCAAATTTCATTTTCTGAAGAATGAAACCCTGTCTCACCACAAAATGTCAGAATAGTAGTCCAAATACAGAAAATCAAAACAGCAAAGTGTTATCACTATACGTATTGTGTTACCAGAGATATTAAAATAAAATTATTCACTACTGTATGTAAATTCAGAATAAAAAACGCTGAAAATGGTAAAGTGTGGTGAATGATGACAACTTATATGCTCTTCTTAAGATTTTTTATTACAAGTTGATGGACTGTTCAATCAGTGATAACAGTAAGTCATGGGGTTTGTAAATACACAGATGGAAAATATATGATAATTGCACAAAATACAAGAGGAAGAGGAGGTTCCTGAATTTCATGGTGTGGCCCGTCACTGCTTGGGGTCAGTCTGTCATAAGGTAAACATGACCACCCCACCGTGAACCCTAATTTAACTACTAAAAAGACATAGCTAAGATAAATGGAATGATCAAATTACTGAATTTGGGAAAAGAAGGAAAAAGAACAGGTGGCACAGAGAGAAAGAAATCATGCGATTTTATTACTAATAACATTAAAGTCAAACATTCTGAACACTCCATTTAAAGGGTATTCTGAGATTAGATTTGAAAGTAAGATCCAAATATATGCTGCCTACTAGGAAAATAATATTAAGTTGAAGTCACAGATTAGTTTAAGGTAAAAGAATAAGAATATGAGTAATCTATCCGTATTATATAAAATCAACCCTGAAAATGCTAAGTGGCTACATCTATGTTACTCAATATGTAGATATAATGTTACTTATTTTAAAATAATGAAAAGATCAACTCATCAAAAACCCATAACAATTCTAAGAATGTACTTAACAACAGAATTTCAAGGGCAGTGCCTGTGGCTCAGTGGGTAGGGCGCCGGCCCCATATACTGAGGGTAGCAGGTTCAAACCTGACCCCGGCCAAACTGCAACAAAAAAATAGCTGGGCATTGTGGTGGGCACGAGAATTGCCTAAGCCCAGGAGCTGGAGGTTGCTGTGAGCTGTGTGATGCCATGGCACTCTACTGAGGGCGATAAAGTGAGACTCTGTCTCTACAGAAAAAAACAAAACAGAATTTCAAAATATATAAAGGTTCAAAATGAGGAACAATTTACAATGTAATGAAAATAAAGTTAACAGAGGCACATGAAAATGAACTACTATAAAATTAAACTAAATATGGGGGTGGCACCTGTGGCTTAAAGGAGTGGGGCACCAGCCCCATATGCCGGAGGTGGTGGGTTCAAACCCAGCCCTGGCCAAAAAACGGCAAAAAAAAAAAAATTAAACTAAATATGTACAAAAACTGAACACTAAACATAACAGATCAATATTGAGATAATTTTTTAAAGATCTAAATATGTAAAGACACATATCGTGTCTATCCATTGAAAGACTTAGTATTGTTAAGATGCCAATTCTCATGATTTATACAAATTTAATCAAATGTAAAATCAGTCTCTCAGAAACTACATTTTTTTAAAAAATGATAATTATAAAATACATACAGACACTCAAAGGACCTAAAATAGATAAAACATTTTTTAAAAGCACAATTAGAGGCCTCAGTCTACTAATTATAAGACATAA
Organism: Galagoides demidoff; assembly: GCA_963574575.1. Classification (NCBI taxonomy): domain Eukaryota; kingdom Metazoa; phylum Chordata; class Mammalia; order Primates; family Galagidae; genus Galagoides; species Galagoides demidoff. Next base: position 10,431 of record CAUYQV010070412.1, read on the forward strand.
TATAAAACTAGTAATAAAACTATTAATCAAAATGATGTGTTAATATATTGGATTAATCTTATGAATATAGCAATCTTCCCAAACAGAGTCCATAATAATGTCAATCAACTATTGAAATAAGTTTCAAGGTAACTTAATGCAAGAGAGAGAACCTTTTCAAAACACAGTCCCATAGATAATGTATTTATTTTAGGAAATATTTCAACCGTTATCTCATATTACACACAGAAATTAACTCAAAATGTATTGTAGACATAAATGTAAGAGCTTAACCTTAAACCTAACTTAACATAGAAAATACACAAAGTTGTTTCAAACCAGAAATTACAAATATCTTAGGTCACACATACACACTCACACACCCACAAAAGGAACTTGAAAGACAAAACGTTAAATTGGACTTCATTACTTTAAGAAATAAGAAAAATGTGTTCTTCACATGTCACCTGTAAGAAATAAAAATGGAAGCCACACACAGCAGGTGAAGTGATGTATCCCCGACTGAGACGTCTCTGAAATCTACACAGAAAATCTTACCAGAAGAGAATCAAAAACTCAGTAAAAAATGGTCAGAACACTTGAGAAAGAAATTTTATTGAGTAACCAGTCAGGAAAATAAACACAAAAATATGGCAAACATCATTAGATATCTGACAGATGAAAATTTAAATTACGAGCAGACACCGCTCCATGAAGACACCTGACACCCAGCGCTGACAGGCTGCGGACCACTGAGAAATCACTCCCTGGCCGTGGGAATGTGAAGCGATTTGGAAAACTGTTTGTTTGTTAAGCCTGTACTTACCCTTAATTCAACAATACTATTCCCAGATATTTACTCAAGGCAAATAAAAACAAAGACATCCAAGTTAAAACACACAGCGGCTTCATTTGTGAGCGGCCGGAACGTCAGACAGAGCAGGACAGGTGGCCGGGTCTGCCGCTCACCTGAGTGCGCGTGCTCCTGATGTTAAAATGCATTACGGAATTACTTCAAAATCTCGTTTCAGAGCTACCGTGGGTTAGGCGGCATCTCTAGCGGGAGACTGGACTCCCATTCTGGCTCCTTCACCAGAATTAATTTCAGGCTGGCTCCTTAGTGTCCTCTGGGCCTCAGGCTCTCACCGTGAAGTGAGGGTCGCAGCAGGTAATAATGAACAGATCTGAATCTCCTAAGAATTGGGTCACTCTATAGATAAAAGAATAGCACCAGACACGAAAGTACAAGAACTAAGTAAAACAAAATATACCTATGAAATTCAACAGTAGTCTTATAATCAAATTCCAATCATTAGAAAATTATGGAAAACCATCTATGTGCTGATTCTCCTTCACAATTTAAAGTGCAGCCCTCCATGGCAGAGTGCTGGAGCCGGGTTTTACTGGTACAAATGGGATTTTGCAAATGTCGTTCATCTCTGCGTTTAGTGAGGTCGTACCAGTGGCTGAGCCCGCACAGGGGGTATGTGCATGGCAATTGGTAAATGTGGCAAGTCTGATCTTTTCTTTATCATCACATTGAGGAAAATGAGATCTAAGAAAACAGATCAGTAGGGAAGCCGATGAGAGCTAGACCACAGGCTACTGAGATGGGTCTATCCAAAAGACAGCACAGTACAGATAAGCGTAAAAATTTGGCGAAAACCCCTGGTAATGCTATTTTTCATGACAGTTACTGTAGGAAATGTTTCTTCTTTTTAAGAGTTCCTTTATTGGAGTGAATTCATGACCTATTTAATTTTGTTACTCATTTTTTTCCCAAAGCACTTAAAAAATATGTGCTTCCAGGAGAAAAGAAAAAGGAAGAAATTCCCCATCTTGCATTAAGGTGAAGAATTTCACTTCAAACTTGTGTTCCTATGGTATTTGTTCAGTGATAAGCAAACCTCATTAATCTTGGTTTATAAGGGAAAAGAGAATGAGAAGTGTGAAGTCAAATCCAGGTTACATTGAAAAAGATATTGGATAAACTAAATTTTTCTTAATGATCATCAACATTAAAAATTATCCTCAGAAAATTGCCTGTCTCCTTTCCTGGAAAACTTACTGACTACCCAAGATAGAAATATATACTCACACTATTATTTGAATAAATATCATTCAACTAATAGCATTTTTCTTGCTGATTTTAATTAAAGCCTGATGTTAATTATAGTTTTATTATATTTATCGTCGCAGGAGTGATGTGCTGCTTTACAAGGGCAGGATATGAGTTACAGGGAAGAAATAGCCCACCTTTTCTCCAAGATAAACATGAACTTCAAAGTTCCAGCTCATTTTGCTCTGTATTTATGACCATTGACAGGATTTCAAGTACATTGTAGATACTTATATAAAATCTTTCTGAATTAAACAGTTGCTTTCTTTGTTCACTGAATCGTATCAAGCTATTCAAAATTATGAAAGAATTTACTTATCTAGCATAAGTCAATATTTTAAGCTTCGAGCCCCTGATTTCAGCTATTACTTTAAGAATGCTCTTAGTCATAGTCCTTCATATTTTAGACAGAAAATATTTTAAAGGGCATCCTAGGCACTGCAAGCAGAGAAGTGGAAGGTATACACTATCAAAGGACTTTCCATCCCCTGGAAGTTAAGTAGGGGCTGGTGTCACAGCTCCCACCAGACACTCACAGCTCTGCAGTTTACTGTCTTCATGACTTAACAGTGTGAATCTGGACTCAGGCCCTGTAGCTCAGCGGCTAGGGCACCAGCCACATACACTCAAGCTGGCAGGTACGAACCCAGCCCAGGTCTGCCAAACAATAATGATGACTACAACCAAAAAATAGCTGGACCTTGTGGCTGGTACCTGTAGTCCTTCCTACTTGGGAGGCTGAGGCAAGAGAATCAGTTAAGCCCAAGAGTTGGAGGTTGCTATGAGCTGTGATGCCACGGCTCTCTACCAAAGGCAACATAGGGAGACTCTGTCTCAGAAGAAAGAAGAACAAATAAAGCAATGTTTTTCTGTTCCCTTAGATGCTTAAAATTAGAAAAATAACAGCATTCTGTTGACCCACCCACCTCTTCATTCCTTCATTCCCTGAGTTCTGCAACCGTGAACATTCCTGCTACCATACAGGGCTTTCTACCTCGATGCCTATGTCCTGTTCACCTCTTTTTTGACTAAGAATTTTCTCTGATGTTACGGGAGCTTGCTCAGCTGCTCACAAGTGTGAGGTTGTTGAAACAGGGGAGAATGCAATTCCCAACTAAGAGGGAGCAGAGTCAGTGGACGAGGCCCCCATCTGCATTCGCTCTGGTTTACATTGTCCATAAACTACCTAACACCTAGCTCATTCGAATTTCAGATAAACAACAGATAAGTTGTTTTTTCAGTACAGGTATTTGCCATGAAATATTTGTTTGTTTACAATTCAAATTTAACTTGGCAGCCTCTGTACTTCCTAAATCTGGGAGCTCGTGGTTAGCATTCTGTTATTTTCAGTACAGACTCTCCCAGGAATAACGAGTAGTCCACAACCTCCATCCTTTCCGAGGGGTCTTCCTGGAGCTGCAGCCAGCTTACCACAGCAGTGATTTCCTGTGAACACAGTGAATGTACTGACTATTCTCACCTCAATCCATTATATCTACTTCCTGGGATCACTTCCCCAATAGCAATCTGAAACCAAGATATTTGTGTCTAAATCTGCTTTGGGTGAAACATAAATTTAGAAAGCTTTGTAGGGTTTCTGGAAGGATTAGATAATGCAGTGAAATTATCTAGACACCACTGCTGAATATACTGTATATTATTTGATACAATTATTTAAGGGTAAAAGAAAAATAAGCTTAAAAAACAGGAATAAAATCCAAAAAGAGTGGTATTTAAATACAAATATTATGTAATTCAAACCACAACATTCAGTACAAGGAAATGTACTAAGGGAGATATCTCTGTGAGCTGCTCTTAGTCTCTCCAGAATATTCTATATACTGTTTCTCTGTGTATATGTTTAAACTACATGAAAACATCTTCCAATGGAAAAGAAACAGAAGGAAATGAAGATTCGTGGAAAAAATAAAACCTGAAACTCCCTACATGTGTCCCCCATTAGTGTTTTAATATAAACATGTTTAGCATCTGTTTTTTTACAATAGTTCCAGGGAAGAGGGATTCCTAACTCATTTTTACTATTGAGTAAATGGATGTTTAGAGATTAAAGAATTTACCCTTGAGTATATCTGTTTACGTGCTAGAGAAAGATCCTGGGCAAATAAATCTTGAAGTAACTTAAAAATAAAATGTTTCTTTCTTCACAAATAATGCTGGCAAAAATTAAGACATGAACTGATCAAAAGGCACTTATCAGACAGACTTCATGAGATCGGATTTTTAGCACCAACATATGACTTCACAAAGTTTCCTTGAAATCAAACATTTAAAAATTCCAAAAAGGTATAGATAAAAAATTCCAAAAAGGTATAGATACACTACCACAAAAATTTAAAAATATAATCAAATAATCCGTAAGAAGGAAAAAAAAAAGATGAATGGAAGGATGAAAACAGAAGAAAGAAAGACACAAAGACTCACAAACAGCAAATAAATATTAATAGTATAGCAGTAGGTCTAGATCCGACCATCACAAAATTGCATTGAATGTCGGCATGACGATATTCCATTTAGGAAAGAAACCATCAGAGGGGATAAAAAAATAAGACTCAATGATATGATGCTTAAAAGAAATGTATTTGAAACAGAAGTTTCTTAAATTATATTAAAATAAAAACATGAAGATTGATCTTTTTGAACATAACAGTTTGTTGATTTGTTCATATTTTTTTGGTTTGTTTTTATTGGCTCAAACTAGTACATAAAGGTCTGACTTTTGAAAAGACTGAGTAATTTTCTTAACACAGGTAGGGATTATATGACTATCGTTAAGAAAGGATGGTTATTCGGTAAGGTAATCAGTGTGCTTTTAATTCATTTACTTTAGACTCAAATTGAATATTTCGTCCACAGTTGCCCTATTTCTGATTTAATCTCCTGCTTTCCATTTAATTTTGCTTCCTACACGAATGCTAACAATAGTTGTAATGAACATATCCACTTGTCTAATTTGGGTATAGGTACCATGTAAAGGAGTTTTATCTTCATGTTCGAGAGAATTAGAAAGGGCCTAGACCTACTCCTTTATCCAGGGGCACAGAGTCTGTGGGCTGCAGAAAATGGTTTCATTCAATATATATAGGGAAGCTTTTCTATGTGGTAGAAAATAAATTATACATATACATAATATATATAACACTTATAAATGATATGTATATTTTAAATCTACAAGGATAACCAGCAGAGTGGAAAGAAGCTGACCTGATTTCTGCAGTGGTGCATTTGGCAAAGCTGGAAGAACAGCGGAGATGTCTGGAAATAACGCTTTCAAATGGAGAGTAACCATGATGATTTTCTTTTCTGGGTTCAATTTATTAGTTCTGCCACACCTTACTGTCCTCTTTTATTTACTCTTACAAGATCAAATTTATCTCTCCGGTGAAAACCAAATCTTCTTTCAATTTCATCATATTTAGTATGAATTCATCTGGTACTAGAAAAAAATAACAAAAACTATAGAAAAAATTACTTTTGCTGAAGTAATGAATGAATGAATGAATGACCAAGCATGTCTATGAACCCGGGAGACCGTGAGATGCTGTCACAGTCTGAACATGTTTATTAAGGTTCTCAAAGCACAAAGACAATGGTTGGCTGGAGCAAAATTAGTCATAACCAGATTGATTTCACGTGCTGCTTTTATTACAAAGGTGATAGCAATAATGTTTTGGAAATACTATGGGAAAGTCCCTGAAGTTTGGAATAAGAACACTTATATTACAGCTTTGTTAGTTTTCTACTGCTGTGCAATGGAACAAAAATGCAGTGGCTTAACATAAGGCAGAACCTCTGTGAGCTGACACCCCAGGGGACTGGGACAGCCTGGTAGACACATGGAGGTGGCCCCCATAGGAGCCACCGGCTTCACACATACATACATGTGGTACAAGTCTGGTCTGTGACGAATAGGTCAACTTACGGAGGGGGTCGGTGCAGGCAGGGGGTCAGCTGTGGGGTCGACCACGGTACCAACACCCTGTCTCACAGTCTCCGAGGGTTCTGAGTCCAGGTGTTCGTTAGCTCTGCTGTTTAGGGAGCTGCCAGCCTGAGGTCAGTGTGTCCTCACAATATTGTTTGGGGGTCCCCCTCTGTTCCTAAAGGCTGCCTTCTACAGGGTATCACAGGGTGTCCCAAAGGTCACTCACTCTCCAGAAGGAAAATTAACAAACTCATCTTTTGCATTATATTTTCGGATTTATGTACCAACACCGAAAAAAATGGTAAATATTCTGCGAAATGTGTAATGAATATTTTGTAAATAAAAGCACAATAGTCTAGAATTTTCCGTTTTCCCTGTGTACATATGTAGGTGACTTGGGGCATCTGTTGCCCTTGCTGCATGAATTTCTCCACAGGTCATCTACAGCACGCTTGTTTCCTCTTTAAACCCAGCAAAGAATTGAGAACCTTCTAATATCTCTGCTCATCTGCTCACTTTATCTCTGACCTCTAGATCGTCACTTAAACAGCTCGTCTGATTTGGTCAGGCCTGTGAAGAACCATCTCCCTTTGATCAGCTTGAAGTTAACTTATTAGTGACCTGAATTATGTCTCCCCAAGTCCCTTTTTTAATGCCATGTATTGTGACCTAATCATGGAGCGATATCCCATTACTTCACTCATGCATACTTAAATGGGGGGATTGTACAAGGCCTGAACCTCAGGAGGTGGGGGTCTGGAAGACCGTCTGTCTGAGACTTCTACTTACAGCCATGATGCTGTGTCTGTGCAACATACATAGATGGACTTCTCTCTAACCCCTGTAAAATTAGGCAATTGTACTAAACAGTTTCTCTAGGAAACTTCCAGCTTTGACATTCTAAAATTCATGAAGGGAAAAGAGCCTAAAATTACCAACAGTGATAAAGGTTATGCACACAGATTCCCGGCAGCTCACAGTGTCAAGAGCTTGCAGTGGATTTGGGAAATTCAGAGGAAGAAAATGAATAAAGATGTCAAGAACAAATGCTAAACGAACTCAGGCCACACGTTTATTGCCTGTTATCTCCTCATTCAACTGCTCCGGGATTTAGAGCCTAACATATAACGCTGACATATCCATTCAACCATAATTACTATGGAAATTTAGAAATTTGAGAGGTTTGACGTAACAGATAGTAAAACTGACTAACACTCTAAAAGTTGAGGTATTTTTAATGTCCTTTCATCTGAAATGATGAGTTTATATTGCTAAGTAATCTGTCATATTATAAAATTGTATTTCCAAGCTAATAAAATGGTTTATAAAACCTGGTTTTAAATATATTACTGACAGTATATTCACATTAGGAAGATGCAAGAGGACCCGAAACACAGACGTGACAAACTTCATCAGAGAAAGGGAAGCAGTTGTGCCAGAAAACAGATATTTCTTCAGCAATGTCAGAAAGCACAGCTCCCAGAGGGAAGGAAATAGATGGGGGGAAGGTTTTCTCTTCCATGGTAATCCCGTGTGTTCCCAACTTGATGGGAAACGCCAGGGGTGGCCCCCAGCAATGCCTCAGGACGCTGACCATGTGCACCTGTGACATGGTGTCCCGGGGGACTGTTTCTCAGGTACTTTCTGTTCCCCAGTGTCCCAGGGACCTGTTTCTCAGGTGGTCTCTGGAAATCTTTCACAGGATTAACTAACTCAAGACAATGCGGCCCTGTGTGCTACTTGAAAAATTCACAGGAGTGATCCTGGCCCAACAGATCTTATTCGATCTGGACAGATGTGTGGCCAAAAAGAAAGTATAAATCCCTCAGTAATACAAAGAAAACTGCAGTAATGATCAGCTGGGAGGCCTCTGAGGGTCTGACGTGCTGGCCTGGCAGCTAGCTTTGGTCATAGTCAACAGCTAATCTCCTAGGTTGAATAAGCGTTGCTAGAAAGATCCACAGCCACTCGAAACTATCGTCCTTTCCGTGGTAAGCAGGGGTGAGGAGGTGGAGGTAAAGGTGGGGCAGGTTGCTGGGTAAATAGGCCCAAGGGTGACTTGTTTTGTTCGTTCCCACCACGCCGACTCTCCACAGGAAAGTGCTGTCTGCTTTGCTGGCTAACCACCAAATTCATGGTCCTACTGCCAGATGTGTTTTGGCTCAGGGGGAGGGAGAAAGGTTTAAATGCCTTGCAAAGTGCTGGGGTACACTTAGAGAAAGCAGGCAGTCACAGAATGTCCGAGTGCTGCCCTCAAGACTTCTACAAGTCATCCAGATGTCTGTCACTTAACAGACTGACAGGCTGCAGAGAAGCCCATCCAGGGCTGTTACCATCTCTAGATTGTCCATGGCTGAGAGGAGAGCCGATCCAGTGATTCACCCTTACTTTCAATCTAATTGATGCAAGTATATTTGAGAGGAGAAGAAAATGATGTTTTTTAAAGGAAATTTTGTACAATTGCTGTAGTAGCAAAGATAGGCGCTCGGAGGTCGCAAGCTATGTTGACCACAACGGGAGACACAATAACAGGCACTCTGAGATTAAATCTGGGCTGCTCCAGAAACTGTATGACCTTGGGTAAAACAATTTGCCTGCTCTAAACCTTGGCTTTAATATTCAATAGTAATAATTATCTGATACTAGTAAAAGTTATCTAACCAAAAATACCATCACTTACATTTCTACTAAAATTCTCACTCACTCACAACCCCAGATCAGTGGGTTTGCTCCACAGATCTTACCCCAGTTACGTTTAATACGCAGTTTGCTTATGTATTTTTTGTGTTTGGTTCCCTTCCCAAGACACCCGTAAGGTCCATGAGAGAGGCTGTTTCTGCCTGTTTTTCTAACAGCTTTATCTCCAGAGCCTAAAACATTACAAAAAATAGGAAGAAATCATGCTCATGTTTTTTAATGAATTCCTCTTTCACAGGTTGTAGGAATAACAAGAAATGACTTACGTAGAGACCCCCAGTCCGAAGCAGCAAATTAATCTTGGTCCCCCTTTCATCATATTAAGAGGCCTGTGTCTCTGAGCGTGTATATGGCTCTGCTCCACGTCACCTGGTGGGTACAGAGAGGGCAGGTGTTTATTTTATTTGTCGCTACAGACTCATCACCTGGCAGAAAGCTTGGCAAAGTAGTGATCTATATCTATTTAATGAATTAATGAGGGAATAATATTAAAATAAACATTTGATCAATAAATAATGGACCCTGGGGAAAAAAAGCACCTGAGCGATCTCTGAAGGCAACGACCATCTTTCAAATGGACGAGGTGATGAAATGATCGTTCAGTTTCTTGGCAAAATTATTTGTCTTGTGTTTTAGTTATTAATTTTGACTGAGGTAGAGAAAACCATGCAGCACATTTTACCAGTCATTTTAATCTTCATTTAACCTGTTTTTCCCAAAAGGGCAGCACACTATGTTCTTCATGTTGATTCCATAAATAAATATGTGTCATAGTCACATTTTTATAGTGTGGGTTCTTTTCTTATTGTAAAAGTGATCAATATATATAATATATATATACATTTAATCTGGGGACCTGCTCTTTTTTTTTCCTTTTGAATCAATCTGCTAGAAATAAAATACAGTGAATCTACATATTTAATTAATCTTTCCACAATCCATATGAACATAATAAACTTCAATTATGATAAAGTAAAAATACCAAAAAGCCACAGTTTCAGCTAGTTTTACCTTTGGTTAAGATATGCACTCGGGGACTTTCAAATTCTCAGCTGCACATTGGTAAGAGAAAATTCAAAACAGAAGAAATTGTCAGTGAAGTCTAACAAGATTTGGAGAATTGGTAATAACGAAGTTTAATATCCAAAAGTTAGAGTGTGGCCTGGGATCAGACGCCTGATCTGGATGGAGCTTGAGGTTACAAGATGATAGATAGCTTGTGGTGAGATAATGACATGACCCAAGTGTACAAGCCCTGGAAGTCTAGATGTTTCTAAGACAGAGAATGAGGACAGGGCAATAAAGTAAAATGCATTTGTCAGGACAGAAACATCAACTCAACAGAAGTGATTATGCTGATCCCAGAGCGTTCTTCAGTTTTCATGGATACGGGAGAGCCTCTGTAAGTTGACCCCCCGAGGGACTGTAACCTACTGGTCAACGTAAGGAGCTGGACCTATTGTGCTGGTCAGTACGTGTGCTACATGTCCAGTCTGTGAACGTTGGGTCAACTTTCTGGACACAGTAGTTCACATGTCATCCCAGCACTGTGAGAAGCTGAGGCAGGAGAACCACTTGAACTCAGGAGTTAAAGCCATCTTGAACTACACGGAGACCCCCTCTCCACCAAAAATAGAGTAATTAGCCAGATGTGGGGGGCACCTATAGTCCCAGCTACTTGGGAGGCTGAGGCAGGAGGATCACTGAACCCAGAGTTCGAGGTTGCTGTGAGCTAAGCTGACAGAATAGCACTCTAGTCTGGGCATCAGAGTAAGACTTTGTCTAACAAAAAAAGAAAAGGAAAGGAAATTAGGCCAACTGAAGGAGGTGGTCAGTGTAGGGAGGTGTTCAATTTTGGAGGTTCCACTGTATTTCATATTGAAATAGTGAAAATAATTTGAAATGAGAATGGAATTGCCACAGCTTCAGAATAGACTTAATAAAAATCAAAATTCCTAAATGTAAGGCTCGGCAAGTTCAAAACTCTTCTCTAATCTTACATAAAGATTATCAATCAGCAGAAGTAGACATGATGGCCCAAAGAATCCCTGCAAGGAACAGTTCTATGCTAGTCATTTAAATTTTGCAGGACATGCATCTGTAAGAATTCTGTACATATGTCTTATGTATTCTTACATTTCATATGAGGTTTCAAAACTAACTTTAATGCTTTAAAAGCTTGAACTTTATCTCTTTAGTTGACAAGGAGACTCAGAGAGGACTCATGGCATTGTCTGAAGCACGGCAGAAAGGGCCCAGCCTGGCACTGTGAGCACCCAGCTCTGGGTGGTTGCAGAGGGCAGGGCGAGTCTTTCTTGAGTTGGCCGTCTGGTTGGCTGTTCTGAATTTTATTCAGCTAGTTGTTTTTACTCCTTAACAAAGGGGTAATTCTTCCCTGAAACTTCTTGTTTCTGGGGGAAGAGAATTTTCCTGGTTGAAAAATCCTAGGGAGGAAGGCTCCATATAGAACATGTGCCGAGCCTACACTTTCAAGCATCTCCCCGGGTGGGAGGGGTTTGCTATAGGAGATTTGACATTTGAAATGGCCAAAAATGGGCCTCTCGTGCATTAAGGCGTGCCAGGTTCTGGGCCTCCAGCTGGCTACTTATTGTGGCCCATTCCTGTGCACATTTTTAAACTGATGGGCACATTACATCAAAGAAAATTCAGAGCTTGAATGGTCAATATGTAACTCTAGAGCTAAAATATAGAGTCTTTTAAGTTCTCTGCCCGTCTCTATATTTTTTTCCTGCCTACTTCAAATGTGCTTACTTTTCTACTGGTGTGGAAATAAAACTCACTGTTATGATTATTAGTTCAAAATACTCAGAGATGTTGATTTTCTTACACGATTAAGCTAGTTCCAGCTAAAATGTAACCATTGAAAAATTTAACCCTAAACTCATTTGAAAAGGAAGGGGGTTAAAAAAAGGAAAAAAGAGTTTGCCTTTTATACCAAACTGCCATGGGAAGAGCTTTACTCCAAATTTTGGTTTACAATCTCTCTTAGATAATCCATTGATGCAAATAAAGTGTAACAATGTGTACAGGTTCTAATTTTGATAGGAAGAATTTGGATCCACCCATATTTTATAAATCAGTGATTTTCGCTTACCATCTGTCATGACCAAAATTCCATAATGAAAGCTATAAGATTGTTACTTGTGTGTCTGTAGGTGGTACATTTATGTGTATAGACATATCATGATACATGCGTTTCTACATGGTACCAAATTGCTTTATAAATAAAAGAACACTCATAAATTAGTAATCCCAAATATTCCTCAAGTTCACATGGCTTAGGTACATCTTTAATAAATAAGCTAGTTTGAAAATTATTAATAAAATAAAAATAGAAATATCTTCAAAATTGTCAGTATACCTTTTCCTGAGTTTTCTGGTCAGTTTTATATTTGTCTCTGCTAAAGGTGTCAGGGTTTGGCACACAGGTTATAAAACTATAAACCCAAGCAAAAAAATGATCTTTGCATAATTTTTGGTAAGTAAATTTAATATTGCTGGTTTAATGATAACATCTGACTTTTCTGAATTATTGGCAAAAATGTTTATATATTTGGGGCCAGGCATGGTGGCTTATGTCTGTAATCCTGGCATTTTCAGCTCACAGGTTCGAGACCAGCCTAAGCAAGAGGGAGACTGTCTCTAAAAAATAGCCGGGCATTGTGACAAACCCCTATAGTCCCAGCTATTTGGGAGGCTGAGGCGGGAGGATAGCTTGAGCCCAAGAGTTTGAGGTTGCTATGAGCTATGATGCCACAGAACTCCACCAGGGACAAGAAAGTGAGATTGCCTCAAAAAAAAAAAAATGTATATGTTTAACTCTAAACTCTTCTCAGGTAAACACCTGGTAGTCACAAGCTATAAAAATGGCTAAGAAGGAATAAAACGAAATGAGGGCTAGCTTTGTCTGATACCTCAGTTCTCATAAGTCATCAAGATACACTGTTGCAAATAAATAAATTGGATCCGTGCAAGTGGCTAAACATTTACAAATAAAATTTATTGTTACTTAAAATCTTAAAGTTATGTGTAGTTAAATAATACTCATTATGTTCCTGAGTCATTTTCAATTAAGAATGCATAAGGAAATACATTTCTAAAAATCACAAAACTGATCTTATCTATAGAACGTTGCTAGTGTGACAGACAACTCGAGATTTCTCGCCTCCTAGGTTTTCATTAACATTTAAAGCCGCTAAGACTAAGAATTCTATTACATGTGTACATTCCACATATACATACACAGACGTCCCATTCTGTATATAAAGAGTGCCAAAAAGTTGTGTTTTTAATAAGAAAAATTATAGTAAAGGCATAAAAATATTTTCTTGAAACCCTGATTTGCTCTTAGTAAAATTGCAGGAAGTTTTCATTTCAATTCTGAAATTTGTTTGTTTTTGAAACTTCTCAGGTTTGCATCTCAAGTTCAGTTTTTGCTGGGATGTTAACCTTCACCTTCGTCCTCTAATGTAACTTCTATAAGATTACGTTTCCTGTTTGTTCTCATGAGTTACTCTTTTATTTACAAGGTACTTGTTTCAGTGTAAGAACTGCGTGAGGTTTGGTTCAGCAGGACGTCTCCACACTGGATTCAGTGACTCTGGTTTACACATTTCCATCATTCTTAGATCTGACTATTCTTAAAGCATCGCTGCTTCCTTTCATGGAACTATATTTGGAAACACTGGTACATATTCAGCAGTTTTGGACAGAGCCAGCAAACATATGTATAATACATACACAAAACATTCTCATGTACAGTTATTTCTCTCTAACATTTATATATTAAAAACCTGGAGTTCACAGTGGTGTTCCAATTCCAACCCAATCCCACACCTGGCCACATCCCTTTTTGCTTTGGATTTATTTTCTCTGACAAAGAAGAATCCGGATCCTATTATTCTAAATATATTGATTTATTTAAAACTTTAAAACAATCCCTGGAATATTCAGCCCAACTCTAACTGATAGCGCTGCCCCCTCCTCACCACAATCCCTGGTAGGCACCTCCCGCTGCCCTGGCCCCCTCCTCACCCTTGACCTTCCCACATGACTCCCACTCTCCAAGGGAATGCTGATTTGTCTCAGTTCCCACCTAATCGGTTTTTGACTAGATTATTAGGAAGGGAGGGAAGGAAGAAAGAGAGATGGAGGGAAGGAGGGAGGGAGGGAGGGAAGGAAGGAAGGAAGGAAGGAAGGAAGGAAGGAAGGAAGGAAGGAAGGAAGGAAATTTAATTTTGACTCTCTTATTTAATCTGGTTTACTCTAAACTAATTATAAAAGGATAAGAATTTAAACACACATCTGTAATTGTTTTCTACCTAAAATTGTCTCAGACCTAGCCAGAGTATCTCAGACATAGCCAAGGACATTCCCTAAAGATCTTGGGAAACCTTAGATCTTTTCTCTCTCTTGCCTTATGGAAGGCTCTTTTCTCTCTCTTGCCTTATGGAAGGAGCAACATGTTTCTTGACCCCCAGTATGGAATCATGACTCTACATTATAGAGTCATTAGATTTCCTTTCCCTACTCAGAGTGTGAGAACCAGAGGAGGGGGTGACACGGGCCCTGCTCCTGGTTACAGCTCACACTAACCGCTGATCCACCTTTTCTATGAAAAACATGCATTTTCCTCTGCTGGCTCTTTCCAAAATGTGACTTCTTTACTGAACTACTAAACTTAGTGTGTTCCATTTCCTTGGGATTTCTTGTTGAGAGCAAGTTACAAACTAGGATTGTGATTGTTCTTCAACTAAAGGGTTGAGATGTGGTCACCAGGGTCACCAGTCCCAGCACAGGAAAACACTTCCCTAAGCATTGAGCAAACCAGACAGAGCTTCACACACAGAAACACCTTCATGTGGATTCGTAATTACCTTCAATCCCATATTGGTTACAGAGCAGCTCTTACCCACTTCCTGTATTACTAGTGAATGAAGCGCTGGTCTCATCCACTAGGGTACAAATTGTACCTTCTGTAACCTTTCCATGACAATAAAATTTGAAGTTTTCATAATTCTTAGAAGGCTACCTACAGCATTTTACATTGCTAAAAGCCAACACTTTTAGCAATGCTGTCCAGTCTCAACTTGAATCATGTTTTTCTAAGGAGAAACAATGGCTCTTAGGACATGCAGAAAAAATACACAAACACACACACATGCACATACACACAAACACACAGTATACTACGGTATTAACATTTTATGTGGAAACTGTGATTAAAAATAGGTAATACATGAAAAATTTACAAAGAGATCAAAATATTAAAGTTATCAATCTGAGGACATGTCCCTGGGAACCAGAAAAGCAAGCGCAAACCAGGTTCAAAGTCAGCAGAATAACTGAGGTCAGAACAGAACTAATGAAACGGAAAACAAAAATGGAGAACAAAGGATCCATAAGACAAGCAGCTGCTCTGTGACATGAAAGACTCCTCACAGGGAGGGGTGATGGAGCAGAGTTTTGAGGCACACGGTTCTATGCCTACCACTTGGACATCATCAATTCAATACAATACCACTGTGGCTGCAATTTCACCCATTAACTGTGGCCTTCTGGCTCCACTCTCCTGTCACCAGAGACGCCTTGGAGCGTGTCTGAGAGTCTCAGGCCATTTGATCCCTCACAGATACAGCAGTGACCTCTAGGTGCTACAGCTAACAAAATCACATCGGATCAGCATAATCTGATAGCATTATAACTTCTTTCAAGAGGTGATTTTGTGTTGAGAGCTCATAATTTACTAATTAGGCAGATCAGAAATTAATTATTTGGCTCTTTAGTAATTAGTGTGTTTATCATGTATTTATGGGTTTAATGAAGAGATGCTTGATAGGACAGGCTAGCTAAGGTTTTTATTCAGATTTGGACTCAAACTCTCCTCAAACCTATGAAATGATTAGGAAAGGTTGATAGCGTATTAGGTCATAATCTTGTCAACATTTTAATACTCAATTTTTCTTGCATTGTAGATATCCTGCCAGGCCCTGAGCCAGGCTATGTGATTATAGCTTTAAATAACCCATAGTTCCTGCTCTCAGGGTCTGCACCACATAATAATGGAGACTGTATAAAGGAAATAACCAATTACTCGTCACCTGCATGAGCTGACCAGCGCATCCCTGCATGATATATACAACAATAAAATGCAAGTTCATTACTATCTTGTCTTATTGTAATTAGTTTACATTTTATTTTCCTACAATATTACATTTACTATATTATAGGAAATGGAATAGGATTTATAAAGGAAATAATGCAGAAGTGTATATTATATTCCTTGGTCATAAATATCTATGCCTTGATACCTGTGGTCGGAGTATCAAGGGATTGTGTAGCCGGAAAGGATACTAGTTAATCTATTCACAACGTGAAGTATATTATCTTTAAAAATGTTTCCTTACAGCACTAAAAGAAACTCTTTGCTTACATATCCATCAAACAAGTACCTGTAACTGCAGCAGGAAAAAAAAAAAAAACTCTGGCAGTGCAAATTTTCTATGCCAACTTGGGGAAAAAGAATAGAAATAAAGTAATATATTATACCAAGATTGAAGTGATATATTATGCAATATACAATAATCAAATAAATCCTGGACCTAAAGCAATGTTGGCCTAAATAATAAAGATATTTTTGTCATTTTTCAGAGTTTTAAAACTGTGATGGGCATAGGGCTTCCAGCTTGAAATAAATATGTTGAACTTTCAGTGGCTGGAACCATTTCTCAAAATACATTGTGGAAATATGTGAGTCAGGAAAGACCTGAGGCATATAATTCCTCAAGATAATATGGATTTAGAAGATGCTTTCCTCTCTTGACTTAGTGTTTTGGGTCACAATAGGAAATAAAGGAGTATCTAGTTTAAATGAAAAGTTTTCTAAATATTTTTTTCTTATGTCTGTGTCTCTTAAAAAAGTTTGAACTTTATTAGCATTTGAAATTGTATAATGTTATGCAGAAGAACTTTTTGATCTACAATTCTAGTAAATGGAGAAATAAGTCATATGGAATACTGAGCTTTGACATTACGAGGAGAAGAGCATCTATGTAAGCATCATTTTGAGCAGCTCAAGCATGTGATTGGAATCTGGTTTTATCAAGGCTTATTTGTCCCAGGAAATTTCACTCGGCTTTAGGTATTAATGAATTCACGTAACACCTCTCAAATGCTGCATAACAATCTCCATTGCTAAAAAAATCTTCTTAAGACGGAACATGAATAAATGTATTAACAAAATAATTAAGCAACTCACAAAAGGCAGTTCAGAATAGAATTATAATCATAAAACATGATAAACCCCTATATTCTGTTTTAGACACACACACAGAGTGCCAGAATGTACACACATTTCAATAAAGGAAACAAACTATTAAAATTGTAATACTCAAGACATGTTTGACTTCTGCAATTCTAAGAGATGCCCTAATGTGACTGGTAGTTATCTCCCATTATCTATATATATTATTACAAATTTAATGCTGTTTTTCCCTTCCTTGTCATGTGTATACATTTTGGCACCCTCTGTATACATATATGATACAGACATAGGGAAGGAGACAAAGAGAGGAGACTTACAAATATTCATATTATCTATATTGTGCCCTAAAATTGGTGATAAAGAAAAAGGATAAGATTCTTCAAACTTCAAACAAGAGCAAGAGTTCCTTTCCATGGGCTCTTCCAGCAATAGTAGGTTCATTTCCTGAGTCCTAGGTTCAGAGTCTCTAGAACACTTGATAACACACTGAGTACTGAACCACCACTGTAAATTTAATTGCCATACCTCTTAATGAGATTCAGTCTTACCACAAGCAATCTTGGCAGAGAGTTCTAGCACTCCAGTCAATATGCTTTACTGAGCTAACGCAAATGAACCTGTCCTAGTGCTTTAAACATCTAAAAACACTGGATACAACAAAATGTAAAAACGTCGTAGATACACAATTGAGTTTGATATCGAAAAAACGAATTTGTTTACATTAGGAATGAAGAGGAGATGGACAGTCAGTGGCCACCAGAGAGAGCGGTCAGTGTGGGAGGCTGTAGGACTTAGGTGACCTAGAGCTTCACCTGCATGGAGACAAAGGCGGGGAAGAATGAGACCAAAACAACAGAAAAACCTCCACCCACCACCTTAGCAGCACATTTTTGCCATTATTTATGACTTTAGGTGAAAACTGTCATCTTTGAAAAATTAGAGCCTCCTGCTAGCGCCTTGCTTTAGGGTTTAAACTCACACGAGGGCAGCAGGGAGGGACCCCAGCTGAGAACTCTATATACACACCGGCCAGACCCACGGGGCTTCGGCAGCAATGAGTTCTAAACTGTTCTTTATAATTCTGCTCCCATGGAGCAATGCCTGCTGAGGATAAACTTGGAATCAAAGACTTAAAAACATGGCAAAGAAATGAACTATCACAGGGAGTGAAGGTTGAAAACAAATGGGTAACTTGAGTCTTAAGAGCTAGGCATTAGAAACCAGTCTGAAAGGGACTTCAACGTGGAGTAGACTATTATGTTTAATGAGAAAGAAAAATGCAGGCAGATTTGAGAAAAGTCCCAAATAGAAATGATAGAAATCAAAACCAGGGTCACTGAAATTAACAGAATGAAACAAAATATCAGAGTATGGTTCAATCATCAATTAGCCCTTGTTATATAAAGCATTAGTAAACTTGAAATCAATCAGAGCTCACATAAAGAAAGCAATGAATAATATTTAAGTGATAATTTAGACATAGAAAAAAGGAGAAAGTACTAATAAAAGGAGAAAATAAAAAAAGATAAAGCAAAGCACATTTCCAGTCATCTCACCTTGAACTTCAGGTAATTCTATACGAAGACAGTGATAATTTCTCAGAGAAAATAGATCGATGTACACTTTTTAGGTACTCCAAATTGAATGCAAGAAAAAGCAAAATACGCTCCACACACCTCTTAATATTTCTTGTTGATTTTACCTTTCTATACAATGTTAAGATAATCCAAACTGCCATGTCTGAATGTCTTGCCTTATACCAGGCACCCCCCTCAGCCCTTCACTCCTACTCAAGTCCTGCAATCCTGATGACACTCCCATGAGGGGGTGTCACCTCCCACCTGAAGAACAGGGGCTCAGAGGGGTTAAGTAACTTACAAAAGCTCAGATGATTCCCAAGTGGAGTCTGGATTCCAACTTTGGTAATCTGGTCCCAGCCCAAGCCCTTTAACAACTTTTCTATGCCACAGGGGTTTGGGGTTTTTTTTTCCTTTTTTTTCCTTTTCTTTCTTTTCTTTCTTCTTTCTTTCTCTTTTAATAAAAAAGATGCTGGATGCTTAAATATTCAAAAGGAAAAATGTATCTTTGAAGCAAATAAATAAAACAATTTTTGCAGATTTTCTTTCTGACCAAAAAAAAAAAAAAAAAAAAAAAATTACTGCTCCTTGGAACACAGATTTCCCCCCTCCCCAAGGCACTGTTGTTTTAATGTGTTTTTCTTACCAGGGATCTAAATCTCTTTGTGAGCTGCTCACTGTGCAATCTGGGATCACATAGGTCACTTTAAATTTGTTTCTCTGATAACCTTGAGAATTGGAGCAGAGGAATGTGCAGCACCCGATGTAATAGGATATGGAACAACCTATGTAACAACAACTTATGTAGCAACCTGTATAGAAAGACATGCAAGAACTGGGACAGCAGGCTTGCAGATACAAAGTGGCAGTTACAGGACATTAACCAAGAGACCGCAGCAGCTGGAAATTGATCAGCTGCAGAAATCCAGGGAAGGGGGCGGGGCTGGGGGCGGGGCACATGTTCTCAATAAATAGCAGCTGTGGAGGTTGCTTCCCGCCTTTTCCCTGACACATACGGAGAGGCCTACCTCCTGCAAGCTTCCAGCTTTACAATCCATCATCCCGCCTGCTTCCTTGGTGATGGCCCTGACACCAATGTGCTCATTGTAACAGTTCTAAATGCCTATTAAATTCTGCATTTGTTAGCTCACTTTTAAAATTGTCTGCGTTCCACCTGATCTCAGCAGCTAAAGGTGTTTGAGTTGTCAGTGACGTCTTTCACGATTCGAGACTTACATTATCTGTTGACTCTAAGGTCAAAATAAATAATGAGAGTAATAGCTTCTAAAGCTTAAAATAAAATAACTACCCAGGGGTTTAATGATATAAACAAATAAGTGATAAATGAATAAATACAGGAGAAGGCATAGTTCTTCCTTACACAAGAACTCCACAGGGATGGACCATTAGGAAAGCAGCATAAAACTGATTGTCACAGGCGAGAGAGATGGATAGTAAATCAGCGAGTCAAAGGGTAAGAAACAGGATATTTGCAGGGTCTCCGAGTATTTCACCAGAAGACATTTATAACTTTGCAGTGTCAAGACCCAGAAAACACTACCCTAACCACATCATCAATACTGACATCACCAATAACAAAACCTATGGCCCTCATGCCCTTCCTGTGCTAAGAAGAGCATCCATCACTTCTAGGTGGATCTGGCCACCACCCTACCAAATACGTAACTTTAATCAGGAGAAAACATCAAAGGAGCTAAAATTAAGGAACATTTTATAAAAAACAACCAGCCACTATTATAGGTGAAACACCTATATGCCTCTGGCCAAAAAAGCCATTTGAGAAAGAGCAGAGAAAAGACTTTGTGCAGGCATACTTGTAAGAAACTGAGGCAGAATCCCATGTGGCCAGGTTGGTTCTGACCCTAACATGACCAAGGCTTTGGCTGGAATAGCGTTTAATGTGTTAAGGAATTAAGGTTGACTTTATAAGGCCAATAAAACTGGCCAGATACCCATCAGTGACCTTTCCTGATCTGTGGTAAGTGACGAAGGTCACTTGCTAACAGGCCAGGGAATGGAAATGTACTCAGGGACCTCAAGAGAAGAGGAATTTACCCAATGCATACAGGTAAGGGCATTGTATGAAATAATGGCACAGATGAAACTTGGGCTCGTGAAAGGCTTTTGAGAAGTCCAGCCTGAAAATTCCTTATAAAAGATTCCAGCAAAAACCCCTGACTTAAAGCTCCCACATGGGAGCAGAGGTTGCACACAAATTTCTATATGCCCAAGAAGTTTCTTTATGCCTTGCTTAAAGATTCAAAATAACAGCCTCCAAATGGCAAGGTTAGCAAGGGCAAATATTCAATCTACCTTGTTCCTCCATAGCCTCAGGCTTCATCAGATAAGAACAAAGAAGTAATGGCTAACAACATAACTAAGTTATGTTAAATTGGGTTATGTTGAAAGGGTTATGTTAAAAGGTGCATGTTGAGTGGATTATCAGATTACTAGGAGCTAATCACGAGGTAGTCACATGATGTTTAAATGGATCAATGAGGTCATTGCTGTATTGTGCTCATGTACAAAATTCCCTATATAAACCAACTGCAAATAAAGAAGCTCGTCATTTTGCCTGAGTGAGCAGATGGTCACCTTTATTTAAAACACAATTTCAATAAGCATGCTTATTCTCCATGACATTGCTTTTTCACGAGACCCTTACAGCAACACCGGAGATTCCCTGCTTCCTTGTAGGAGTTTGCACTGCTAGGATAGAGGTGGAGGTGCATATTGCAAATTGGACTTAGGTCATGACCTACAAGTAGAATGGTGGTGTAGAAACTTCTGGAGCCTCGTCTTGGGAGTCATGTTCAGGGAGGCCCATGAGGAGCCAGTGGCCTTGTCTGACCCTTAGTGTTGCCTCACTCAGTCTCTGACAAGCTGGGTGTCTTGGGTTGTGGCGTATAACGTTCCTTGACACCATGGGTGTAGCTTGTCACCATCAGACAGTGAGGCTCCTTTGTTTTATATTGTGAAGGAAGTATTTTATACTGGACTATTCGCTAATTCTGTATTTTATCATTAAAAAAGTCACACATGGGGGTGGTGCCTGTGGCTCAGTGGGTAGGGCACCAGCGCCATATATGGAGGGTGGTGGGTTCAAACCCAGTCCCCGCCAAACTGCAACAAAAAATAGCGGGGCAGTGTGCTGGGTGCCTGTTGTCCCAGCTAGTCAGGAGGCTGAGGCAAGAGAATGATCTAAGCCCAGGAGCTGGAGGTTGCTGTGAGCTATGACACCATTGCACTCTACTGAGGGTCATAAAGTGAGACTCTATCTCTACAGAAAAAAATAAATAAAAAGTCACACATTAAGGTGGGAGGCAGTGAAGGGTATTTGTTTTTGTTTTCTTTTGTTGTCTTTAGTTCTGGCAGCGTGTATAATTTGTTAACTTATTTCTCTCCTAGTGACTAAAGTTCTGTTCACACAGACAACCTTCTCTACCCTTGGCTGCCTCCTGAGCAGCTCCCCTTGAAGTCCTGAGGGGCTCTGGCTCAGCACATGCTGATCTGGCATTCCTGCTAGGCTGCCTCCTGGCTGCTGACGTTTGCTCTTCTCAGGAAGGGCCCCACTCTCCACCTAGGGCCCCAGGAGGACCCACACCTCAGGTTCTCCTCTCCCACTCATCTCTCCCAAACTCTGTGATATCCCAAGACACTGTGGACACTTCCTCCTCAGTGACCTTGGCATTACCTCTGCTTTGTGCTGACATCATCAGCACCTCGATTCTGATGTCCAAACTTTGACTTTCCCCAGGGGCTCCTGCAACCTCTGCTATATTTATACTTAAGGAGTATTTTATACATGGGCCATAGTATATCATATGTTATCTGTTATATTGTGGCAGATAACACAGGGTGTCCTAAAGGTTGCCCCTAAAGTCTTCACATGTAGGGAAAAATGGGAAATAATCACTAAATGTATCTTTATTTACAAGATATTCATTATAAAATTTTACAAAATATTCTCTACGTGGTAGCTACCTCTTTGTAAAATTTTATCCCATAATATATACACTATGTTGCATTTAATGTATAAAATATATATATATATATATATATATACACATGTAACAGAAAAATCCTTTTTTTCTTTATACTTACCACTCCTTCTTGAGCCTCATCTTTAAATACCAATATCCACAAATGTACGGGTTACAGTGCAATTTCCTATGTTTTCTAATACACAGTAAAGTTACACTGTAAATAAACAGTGTGCAGCCCAGACCCATCTCAGAGGGATGCTGAGAGCTCTCTTTGGGAGTTCCTGCCTTGGCTGTGAGCCGCCTCACTTTTAACATGTGTTTATTTCTCCCCACTTGTGGCTGACCATGCTCCCCCTCCCCAACCTGCTTCCTGGTGCTCCATTCCCTCTGCTGATGCCACAGTGACTTCCCCAGACAGAAACAGATGCTGCCATAACAATTCTATCCTGATTCCAGGGCTCTCTTTTGTTTGGGGTGACAGTTGATAATGCAGATTCCTGCAGTTTTGCACACAAATAAAAAGCACCAAAGTGGAAGAGAACATGATTCAAACTCAGGTTTTCCTAAATTCCTATTAATGATATCCAACAACCTGTTACCAGCTCTGTGCTTCAGTTTCTATAAATTTTTACAGACATTTTTCATTTCTGTAAAACGGGGATGATAGTGCCTATCTCCTGAGGCTGCTGTGAGAATTATGGTGGGCTTAGCCTTATGCCAGGTGCACAGAAATCACAAAGAATCCAGCATTTGTTAGTATTGTGTTTGTTGTATTTGCCATCATTGGTCATGACCTCTGTGATCCTTTTTTTCTCCTATGTAGCCGGGGGTGAGGCATCCTGGGGGTTTTATTAGGATTGGTGACAGGTTTGGGGGTAGACAGGGTGAGGAGAGAGTGGTGAAGTGCCTGGCACAACCTGTGGCCTTTGGGGCCATTAGTACAGTGGCATTTATCTGACTATCCTGTGCCCTCGGCTCCCTGAGAATGACTGTCATACTGGATTCTACGGTGCATTCTCAGGGCTGGGCAGTCCAGTGAACAGACCATCCGGGTTCTTGTGCATCGTGGCCGTCTGACAGTCCCTATGGGGTGGGGACAGCCCTCCCTGTTCCATCTTCTCGATTTCCAAAGTCTAGTTGAGGATGTGGGTAGTCTAGCTTAGAGGAGGTCATGCAGCAATCTACTATACTAATAATAGTTTAATTAACGTGCCTTTCCTTAACACAAACTCTTTCTCCTCTTGTATTTTTCTATTATAATCTTTATCACTAAACAAATTTAGCTTTCAATTTGACTTTATTCAAATAGATAATAAAGTGAGTAGAAGCATAGTCAGATAGCATTGGCTGAAATCCTCACGTCCGTCCGCTTCTATTCTTGATAGCTGTGTCAAAAGAGGCAGACTTTGTAGTTCAGGTGCAAGATTTGGCTGAAAGAAAAGTGAAAACACATCTATCCAGATGCAGCGGTACTGGTACTGTTCTTATTTAGGAGGGTGGTGGGAATTAAGGAGCTCCAGATTAGCTGTAGACTAGCTTTAGACATCTCCGCTGATGTAACAAGAGGCAGAGACCTTTATGGACCCTGCTCTGTTCCCTACAAGAGGATCAGAGTATCTCCTGCCGTGATGGTCCTCGTCCATGTCTTAGTCTTTACCAAATACCCTCTGACTTTTTTGGCTGATCTCAACCCCCACCTCCTCTGTGAAGTCTGATCTGATCTTTTCAGAGACTTTATTCTCCTCTTGTCCTGAGCAACAGTTCCTGTTTCTTCCTGGTTGTGGATAATGAGTGTCTGGGCCTCCTCTGTCGTTTTCACTGGAGTAGTTACACATCTTTTCGCCCCCCAAGCTGTAACA
Organism: Galagoides demidoff; assembly: GCA_963574575.1. Taxonomy (NCBI): domain Eukaryota; kingdom Metazoa; phylum Chordata; class Mammalia; order Primates; family Galagidae; genus Galagoides; species Galagoides demidoff. Next base: position 34,893 of record CAUYQV010070412.1, read on the forward strand.
TGAGCTGCACCCCTGTAGGCTGCCCCCAGTGCTGTTGTGGAGCTAAACTAGGGGAGGGGAAGGACAGGAGCTAGTCCCCATCTGCCGTCCACATCCTTCCCTGACAGTTCCAGGACAGTATGGGCAAGAAGGTGGGGGAGGGAGTCGTGGTATGTGTTGATGATCCAGATTCCTTTGTAACCTGGAATAATATGATACTGTTCATGAATCGGGACAATTGCACTTGGGGGAGAATGACAGAGTATCATCCTGTTAATAAGAGAGCCACGAGGGCAGTGTTCTCTCCTGTACATAACGTTTCCTGTCTTACATGGTTCACAAATAGCCTTTGAAAATGGCTGCACAGCAGCTGGCAATTTAGAAGTCCCCAACCTGTGTTTTCCTTTTGTTTAACCTTGTTACTATTACAAACTTTCTACACAAAACAAATGGATGGATGGCATTTGCTCTTACAACTCTGGTCACACGTCCACCCCTGGAAATTGGCCACTCCAAGGATTAGTAGCTTGCTTCTGTTAAACCCACGTGATTGGGCCTGTGTTCAGAATGTCTCTCTGGGCTCTTGGGTTTAATATCATGCCTCTAGTTTATAAAATTGTTTTGAGTGAAGTTTTTGTCAATGTGTGAGCCTTCTTGGATGGAGCAGATGAGCTTAATAAATAGAATTAAAGTGAGTATCTTAGTGACTATGTGTCAATAATAAATAAATCTAAAGACTCAAAAGAAGAAACGTGAGGATAGTATTTTAGAAAAGTGTTTTTTCATTTGCCCAGGTGTTCAGTTACAATAACTGAACCACTGGCTCGGCGCCTGTGGCTCAATTGGCTAAGGCGCCAGCCACATACACCTAAGGTGGCGGGTTCGAATCCCCAGCCGGGGCCCGCCAAACAATGATGGCTGCAACCAAAAAATGGCCGGGCGTTGTGGCGGGCGCCTGTGGTCCCAGCTACTTGGGAGGCTGAGGCAAGAGACTCGCTTGAGCCTAGGAGTTGGAGGTTGCTATGAGCTGTGATGCCATGGCACTCTACCCAGGGGGATAGCTTGAGGCTCCGTCTAAAAAAAAAAAAAAACAATAACTGAACCACTGTGTGCCCTTCAGTGAAAGAACTTCATAGCTGGGTTTGATCCTGTCCTCTGAAGGATTTGGATGCATTTTTCTTCACTGAGTCCCCTGTTTCTGGATGTGGCCTTCTCTGAGGGGGTGGGAGGTCTGTGCACGCAGGCCCTGTGCTTCCCTCTCACTCTTTCATTCATGGAGTATTTGGTAATTCTCTCAAGTATTACATATGGCAGCAAAGGTAGCAGTGAGACGAAAGTGACATCCCTCCAGGAATGTGCTAAAAGAGCGGCCTCACAAACGCAGTCTAGGAAGGGAAGGTGAAGCAGAGGGGAGATGCTGAGGACGTAGCAAGCCCCGCTTCATGCTTTTGGGTTGGTGTGGCATAGAGAAAGACCCCACCGACATGGAAACCTTTGCAATAGAAAGGGAAGTCTGGATTTGTTGGTTTCGTGTTTTATGACTGTTCTTTGGAAAAGTAAAATAATAACTAATCTACATGAGGTCAGACAGTTAAGTTCACAACCTCATGCTACAGAAAGTGCTACAGGCCTCATTGCTGAATATCGTTACGGCCACCTTCAAAGCCCTTGCCTCTGGAAGCTGTGCACCCATGCCTCATCCACCCTTCAGAGGACTTTTGGAACTCTTGTTTTGGAAAGCCTATCAGAGCTTTCATCGTATGAAGTCTGACAATTAGGTTCCTGAACTTGTCCTAGAAAAAATGCTTTGGGGTAGCACCTGTGGCTCAAAGGAGTAGGGTGCCAGCCCCATAGACCAGAGGTGGTGGGTTCAAACCCAGCCTTGGCCCAAAACTACAAAAATAAAAATGCTTTGAAAGGTGGACTAGGCACTGGCATCGGTGTCTGAATAGCAGGGTGATACTCAGCAAAGAGGCGTGTGGCATTTTTTCTGTAATGAGTTTGTGGACTTAATTGTCAGACCTCATACAACAGCTCTAATGGCTATTCCAGAAGAAGAGTTCTAAAATTACACTGGAAGGTAGACAGAGGCCCTGGCACTGATGCACAGCTTCTCCCGGGGAGCACTTTGAAGGTGACCACAGCGGTACTCAGCAGCGAGGGAAGGGGCGAGGTAACTCGAGAATGAGTTAGTGAACTTGATCATCCAACCTCCTATGTTAGATATCGGCTGGGAGCAAGCTCTGTGCTAGGTGTGTCATAAACATTGTGTCATTTCATCTCAGTTGTGATTCTCATTCAGCTAGCAAAGCCGCAAAGCGGAGAGTCAGGTTCAGATCTGTGACTTCAAAGGTTCTTTTTTCTTTTTTGCAGCAAGACATTTACTGTTAGATGTGATTTTTATCTGGAATATATGAGTAAAGTTGTACCATTTTTCATGTCAGTTATAAACATAAAAAAGTAACCACCTCTTAAAAACCCATGATATTCAAACATTTTATTTACTTTCATACAGATGAAGGAGATCATTCCTTCTGAATTTTATGTTACCTTCGGCTCAGCACAGTTGATTTAAGGGGACCATGATAGAATAATCTTTATCCATAATTAGTTGTTCCATGAAATACATTTTATTTAGGCTTTTCCATATGTGTCTAGGGGCTATTCAGAAAAAGCCACAGCGATGGGATAGAAACCGGTACTAAGTTACCCCCGGCAGTGAAGTAGAGGGTAGGGACCAGCACTGATGCTCTCATACACTCGGGGTGTCACACACTGAGTCTGCGTCATAACTGCTGCCTCCTGGGATTCCCATCTAAACCTCTAATTCAAGTCTGAAAACTTTTTCTTTGACGTTCTTCTCTATTGGATCCATGTATCTAACTAGAGTAGTGGTGTGGTAGTCCAAGGAGAGGTCCCTGATAATCCCTGTAATAATACGAGGTGTATTATTCTAGTTGCATATGGCTGGTAGGCGTCTTCTCAAATGCTAACACCTATCCCATGATCGTAACTGTCTGGAGGACGAGGTTGACATTCTTCAGGCCATGAAGGGCTGTGCTGGCAGGGGCCTGAGCAATGGATCCTTCTGCCGTGACCGCAGGAGAAGGAAGGGCATGGAAGCCGGTGTGCACAAATTTGCACATTTGCTGTCCCTTTTCTGCTATTTTAAGTAGTATATCATCTATATCCACTTGTCTTTGTAATTTAAGTATGCATCTTTAAGTAAAGAAGTTCTTCAATTTCAAAAATAATTATTGAAAAACAATTAGGATTCCTTACCCTATGTATCCAGATCTGTCCCTGTCTTACAAAGTTTATTTTAATAAATGTGGAATGAATTTGGTGAGTTGAAGGGCTCTGTCTTATGTTAACTAGATGCAGATGTGGTGTTCTCTTCTGCTTTTGTGAAACTGGTAAGTCTGAAGACGTGAGACATTTGGGGGAGGGGGCTCCAGTCTTTCCCCCGCCTGCCTGCATTCGCTCCCTACCGTCCATTCCTTCCACCTTCCGCTTTTTTCTTTTTCGTCTTTCTCTCCCGCCCTTTTGCCATCTCCTTCCATTTTTCCCTTCATAACACTGTAGATGTTAGTCCCCATCTCTAAAACCTTACATTTTTTTTCACTATTGCATATTTGGAATTTACAAATACTGATTCAACAGGATTGATGTAACTGACATCAGCCGTGGAGATCATCTTCTCTGCTTACGGCAAGGAGGAGGAAAAGCCGGGTTCCTTCTCATGCCGTCTCTGGCTCTTTGTCATCCTCTGTGCCCGTTCCTTGAGCCTCGTTTTTGTTGACAGCACGTGTGCGCGCACGTTATCCGAATCATCTTAGCCTGTTTGGGGGACCAAAGACAAAGCTGTGCCATTCTTTCACCTTTGTTCTGGCCGCACCTGCAACTTTTCCGAAGACTGTCCTTCAGCCAAGGGCCTTTGGACTCACCTTCGGTGGCCCTCTTCTGGCCAGCTTTTCCCGACCCCACAGGCTGCCCTATTGTCCTTTGTCTGTGATCATGTCCTATAATGATACGAACACTAATGGAATATATAATAAGCGATAATGATGCGTGTGGGTAATAACTGCGTATTTGTTCAGCCTCTTTCTTGCTAAGAGCCAGACTGGATGATCTTCTAATTGTCCACCTTAATGAAGGAGGTAGTAGTATTTTCTTCGGGAAAGTGTGGCATAGAGAAGTTGTGTGACTTGCCCCAAATCACACTGCCTGAGAGTAGTAGGTATTTTCAAACAGAATTTTGAATGTTGATTTACACAGACTTTTCCTTGCTTGCGTTGTGAGTCTCTAGATGTCATGGACCATTCCATTTGATCTGTCTCCGCTAGGGGCTGGTGTGTGATAGAGGCTCGAAATGAGTGTTTGATTAAAATTCATAACAAATGTATCTAGTCTTTCTATCACGTCTCTAAGTTTTGGTGTCTAGAAATATATAGTCAGCTGGTTTTCTTTCTTTAATTTTCCCTTGGATTTTTGTATACGGCTTGCCAGTTTAAAAATCGTATACCCTCAGATCCCACTTTTTTGGCAGTAGTTTTGAACTTAATATGTTCAAAAGAAATATGGAAATTTGAAACTGCTGCCATCTGAAAGATTGATTTATTTCTTATTTTTATTCTGTGTGCTGATAATACAAGCTCCCATGGCACAGAAGAGAGGACAAGTGATACTGTGTGGAAGTTAAAGGGATGGTTAGCTAAATCGTCAGCAAATAGGTCTGCTGCCTCTGGAATTCTTTCACTGGTGGGTAGGGTGCAGGCTCTATGTAGCACCTGCCACTGATTGATCAACAGGCTGGCCGTTCTTCTTTTCCATAGAGAACACTTCCTGAGAAGGAGCTATGTTTTTACTCTGTTCCTTTCTTACTTTTGACATTGTACCTCCAGGATGCAGCCCTCTCGTGTTAGAATGGTTAGCAATCCTGGAAGACTTCCTACATCACCCTCCCCAGAGCAGCGAAGGCAGAAAAAAAATGGAGCCTCTTAGTATTCCAGAGAAAAGCAAACTTCACTGTGGCCACTGAGTTACTTCTTCTTTAATCAAGGTATAGCACTGAGAAAGAATATTTGTATTATTTTGACTGTGAGGACTACAGATTAATAATTAATATGAAAAATCACCAGTATGAGCCCTGACCACCTGGTCTTTCCACGTGGGTGTTAAGCTCTCGTCTCCCCCACGATTTGGACTTAATTACAGGCCTGGCTAGTTGTGACAGACTTACCACTTAGCATCTATTTTGTTGTTTTAAAATCAAGGGAGTAACTATAAATATAACGACATATGGCAGCCATTAAATAGTAAAGTAGAATATTTTTAAAAGAACATTTTTGGAATTAAACTCTAAACTACGGTTTAGTGCATCTTTTGCTAACCTTGACTGGCATGAGACCGGGTTGAACGTGTTTCGTAATGTTCTCTTCTAACTAACTTTGAGAGCTCAGCTTAGAAGAAAAAAAAAATTAAAAAACAGCTAAAAAAATTCTTCTTTGTGGTTTGTTCTTAGACTTTGGGCTCTTGCATCACATGTTTCTGGCATGTGTTCCCCGTTGCCAAGAGCAGTTGAGCTTGAAGAATCATTCTGGAGACTTTTCTTCTCTCACCATCTCTTCATTTGTTCCAGCTTTGACACTGTGCCTGAGAAAGGGAAGGAGAAAGTCCCCACCGTGTGGAGCGATGAGGGACTCTGAGACCAGACCCCCTGACATTTCAGAGGGGGTCTCAGCTCGTTCTCAGAGGCTCCTAGCCTTTACCCATTAGCAAGAGAGGTTTTTTGTTTCTTTCCCCCCACCATCCAGACTGAGTTTATCTTGAGAGAAAAGAACAGGACTCTTGCCGTTGAAATAGCCCCCACTTTCTTCCAAGTCTGCTTGCACTGCTTGTGTCTGCAGAGGCAGCTGCCATTCAGGAATCTGTGTGCATCCTCCCCGTCCTGGCCTTCACGTGCTCACCGAGTACACTTCTACTTAGAAGTGGCCCAGTTTCACGGGGATGCCGTGCTGTACCTGGTACTTTACAACTTGCTTTGTTTTCCCCCACTCAACATTATAGTTGGGACGTATCGCTTGGTTCACTTACATTTTTTCCTGGCAGCTGTTATTTTTGTACCTATTTCTGTCATTATTTTGAGTTTGTAATGTTTTCACTGCTTCTATCTTTCTCCTTTCTTTTCTTATTTTGGGTGATGTGAAGATTTTTTAAATATTCCTTTCTTTCTCTAGCAGTTTAGATGTTATGTAATTCACATCCCCTCTTTTAGTGGAAACTCAAATTGTTAGCAAATGCGTATATTTAACAGTGTTTAAAGTTGATTAGAATTTCCGTCCTCCTCTTGTATAATGTAACCGCCCGTGGAGGCCTCCTTCTCCTCTCCTTCCTCCTCTCCTCTGTCCTATTGATGTTTAGTATTTTGTTTATATTGTGTCTTTTCAGCCTCCTCGCAATTAGTCACTGTGATTGTGTGAGTATGCTGATAAGTGTAATTATTTCCAGTCGATTTTTATTTAGACATGCTAGCGTGATGACTTGTTTCTTTGTTTACTAGCTTCTAGTGCCTTCTTTCTCCTGTTTCCTCTCTTTTTTCCCTCTTCCTCTCTTTTCTCTTCCTTCTCTTCTTTCCTCCTCCCCTTTCCTCGCCTCCCCTCTTTTCCTCTCTCTTTCCCTCTCCTATCCCCCCTCCTTCTTTTCTTTCTCCTCCTCCTCCTCCTCTTTTTTTGTTTTTGAGACAGGGTCTCCCTCTGTTGCTGGGGCTAGGGTGCAGTGGCATCATCATAGCCCACTGTAGCCTCAAACTCCTGACCTCAAGTGATGCCCCTACCTTGACCTCCCAAAGTGCATAGGCAAGAGCCCCCATGCTAAGCCTCCTGTTCTCTTCTTGCTACAGCACACTCTGTAGCAATCCCTTCTGTTCTCAGTCTCTGGGCTCTTGCATCCCATGTTTCTGGCATGTGTTCCCCGTTGCCAAGAATAGTCTGAAAATGTCATTCACCTCTCCCCCCAACCTGCCACAAAGATAGTTTACCCGTGTACAGTCTTCTAGGCTGATCATCATTTTGTTTTAGTGCTTTGAGGTGGACAGTAACTTAATCCACATCAATTTTTATTTTAACAATCTGGACAGAGATACTTCTACAATTTAGACATAGCATTAAGGATTCTGCACATCCACTTACTCAAAAAGAGGATCGGTTGATTCTCACCGAGCCCTTACTGAGGTTAGCCTTGTTATTTGGAACATGAGCCTTTGTATTGTGTTGTGATGTGTGAAGTAGGAGGCATGTCAGTTGTTAATTCTTTCATTAGCTAAGACTGTTGGGTCTCTTTTGATGACTTGTACCTGCTGTGTGTGTGTGTTATCTGTGAGTACTTGCTGCTGTAAGTTATTAACTAAATGCAATAGATCTCTTCCTTCAATCAGCTTCTCCATTGTTTATTTTTGCTCTTTCCTTTGCTAAAAGAGAGGGCTCTGGATATTCCAGCTGGTCAATAACATATGGACTCATGTGATCTTGGCACTGGCGTTCTTCTCTCTGTTCTTCCTAACAGTATTTGTGGCTGGGTATGTACGTAAGAAGCGGCAGTATACTTACTGTGGACACAGGCTTTGAAGCCAGATTGTGTGGCCTCAGAACTGTATTTCAGCACCATACAACCCCAGCCAGTTCCTTAACCTTTGAGCCTCAAGGTCCTCATCTTCAAGATGGGGATAATACCAGGAGGCTCCGTCTGTGTGTTTTACATGAATTAGTGCACATGACGGGCTAGAACAGGGCATTGTTTCCATTAACATATGATGAGTTAAACACTCTAAAACAGCTTTCAAGTTTCGTCTCAAATACCGTATGGAACGTGAGGTTCTATACTACTGGATTTTAAAAAAGTTTTCAGAATGAAGAATATCTAACTTGGAGGAAGCCTAAACTAGGACATAGTCTATTTCTGTTGCCACAGGACATCAAATGTATCGTGCAAGTTAATTGAAATATTTGCTCCTGCCAGAGAAGCAGGAGGTCATCTGCAATCATCAGGGAGTAAAGATGTCACATTGTGGAAATCAAAATGCAAATTACTGGATAAGTGTTTATTTGCTTTATAAGTTTGATTTGCTTCCAACTTGTTCGTATTGCCCGGTGCCCCCATCAAACGATGTGAGTGCCGGGGACCTGAACTTTGGCTTCAGGCTTTTCACTAACTCACACTGTGACCGGGACCACATTCTTCCAGCCGCCTGAGCTTTCACTGCACTCTTTTAAGGGCAAATGAGACAATAAATGTGAACCGGCTTTGAGCTCACTTTCTAAGCACTTAAAAATAGCTGAGGTCATGGGACTACATTTGAGCCATGTAGCCCTATTGCTATAGTGTTGCAAATGAAAATGGAGAGTTTTTATCATTTCAGATTTAATTTTTGGAATCAAATAAGTTGGCTCATACTTAACTATCTCATGGCTTTAAGGATTACCAGACTTACGTTATGATTGATTCTCCATCTACTTCTAGAAATAATTTGAGGATGCTTACCAAAACTTACAATTAAAACAAGCATGTCAATAAATAAGAAACTGACCATGGAGGAACTGAGTTTCTGGTTTTTTCTAACCTTGCTTTTCATCCTTTCCGTTAGCAGTGTTGGTCTCTGTGTCCGCCCCTCCTTAGTCCACCTTTGGTTAGTTAAGATTACAGTTGTTGGAGACCAACTACTGACACAGGACTGAAGTATCAGGAAAGTGACAATGTTGAGGACTGTTTCATTCAGTCTTCTTTCAGTCCTGTGAGTAGGTCTCCCGAAAAAATGATGAAACGGATGCTCAGAAAGCAGAGGTGATTTTTCTACGATCACAGAGCTAATCGGTGGTCATGGCAGAGTCAAACTGAGATCACTGGCCTCTAGATTCTAGAGAGTACAGACTCAAGCCAGGCACCCTGGCGCTTTCTGTGATACCGTTTCTGTTGCTAGAATCAAAAGGGGAAAAATGATTATTTTATCTTACTGAAGAATTTCAAAAGTAATTTTTAGAGACAACTTACATAAACTCCAAAGAATAATTATCAGATCATATATCTACATGCATGAACTGCCTTACCAGGATCACAGAAGGTGTGGGGTCAGCTGGGAAAAGCCATGTGCAGGAGGTTGAGATTCTAATTAGGTCTTAAGAACAAAAGAGGATGGATTTATTATAACCTTAACCATCACTAGAGCCCAGTGGATCATTCTAGGACTTTTGATCTGGGGATAAAGCTCTTCTCTAAATGAGAAGAGGAGAATTACGGCAACTCATTGTTTTAGCAAATAACAGGAATTCTTCTTTCACAAATAGGTACAGCGGCAGTTTCTAGAGCGCCTACCAATATTGACTTTGCTTGAGTCTCTTTCCTTACCAACTGCCCTTCCTCCTCTTCCATATCTAATTTTTCCATTTCCTATCACAAGTTATCTTTTAATTCGTGTACTTGTCATGGGTCCAAAGAATACTGTTACTCTTGGGAAAACTTTTCGAGGGTCAGCCTAGTGGGTATTGCTTTGTGAGAGCCACACATATGATTTTGATATTATTTTTATTTTTTTTTAGATGAGAAAAAGTTTAGAGAGAGATTGTATATGTGGCTCCAAACCATTCAGCTAGTAAGTGGTCAAGCCAAAAATTAAATCCAAGCTTTTCTGGCTTGCAAATGTGTATGTGTTTCCTATGAGTCACACTACCAGATATTCAGAACAGTTGGTTGATATTTAAAAGGCATGAACAAAAGCCACTCTCCCAGAAATAACTTCACCGCTCAATGAATATTGTGCTTTAAATTTCAATATTTGAGGTGCATTCCTTCTAAACTGTTGACTGTTCTCTCCATAAATTGTTTAAGTTAAGAAGGTTTTTTTTTTTGCTTTTATAGATGGTTACATAGAACTTTGATCTATACAAATTAAATTAAATGTAGTCATATTCAGCTGCTCACATAATAGAAGATCCAAGTGATAGTGGCTTAAGCAAATGGGGTAGATGACACTCACTCAGTGGCTTATGATATCGAGGCTGGAATTACTGTGAGTCCACGGTCGCAAGATGGCTGGTGCAGATCTGGGTACCACCTCTGTTTACAGGTGGAGGAAGGGAAGGAAAAAGGCCACATCAGCCATGTCTGTCTTTCTAATCCACAAAAAAAGCAAAACACTTCAGCCATCTTTTGCTTATGACTTCAGTTCAGGACTATATCAGGTAGCTACACTTAATTTCAATCTTCTTGAACGGGAATGGGTTTGGGTTAGCCACTTAATGTTGCCTGTAACATGTGACATGTGTCCATTTCATCATTACATCTGCTTTCCAAGATAGCAAATAACATTATTTCCATTTTAGAGATGATGGAAATTAGGTTAACGAAATTCAAATGACTTCCCAAAGTCATATAACAACTTAATAGCATATCTTGGATCTAAGTGGTGGGTTTCTGCCTTCCAACAAAGGTTATTTTCTCCATACTTTACTCCCAGGGAGGGGATGGCAGGCAGTGAAGAGATTAATGCTTTCCTGCATGAGTTTTCAAATTCTCCCTCCTTGGATGCAGAGAAATTTCAGGGCAGTGCAATGCACAGGGTTGCTAGAATGAGCACAGGACAGGGAAAGAGAGGAAGGGCTGCAGGGTGAGGTGGAGCTTAGCTGGCTTCCCCTCAGTTGTTCTGAGGACTGCTGAGTCCTGAACACAACACTTCGCGTTTTTTTTCCTCCTGTGGTTCTGGACTAAGAGTCTTGGAGGACATCTCAATGAGACCATTGAAAAGCCTTCTTTCTCTGTTTGTCTTCTGACCTAGTTTGTGACTGGCCATTGTGGTTTTTCCTATTGATTGAGTCCTGGCAATCCCTTAATAATGAAAAACTATTTGGCTTGCCTTTATAGTGCTTTTTGTTACTGTTTCATATGCTGGTTTCTAAGGAAGAGGGCTCTTTTTTTTTTTTAATAAAAACATTTCTGTGCATTTTTGTTTGGGGCTATTATCTGAAAAATGTCCTAAAAGTGAACTTGGAAGTTCGTGGTCCCAGGGTTATCTGAAGACCTTAGTGGGATAGCACTGTGTGTGTGTGACTCAGCTTCCTCTGGCCCCCTCTGGACGTCCTCAGCGTGGCTTCCCACCTCTGTTACTGCACTTTCCAAAGGCACACACTCCAATAGAAATTTCAGTATAAACCTTTCATTCTTACTGTTCTTCTTGATCAAACACGGAGAGGCTTTTTCATTTTTGTATCCCTAGAAGCTTACACCTAGCAGCATTCAGTAAGTGACCTAAAAAAAAAAAAAAAGAGAGAGCTTGGTTTTATTGAATATTTGGTTTAATCAAGGAATCCTGTTTATTTTTCCTCATGCTGTTGCAAACAGTTATATCATGTAATGCCTCAAGGTTTTGTCTTACTAAGCAGAATATTTTGGGTATAAATTGGATTCCTGTGCTTGGTTCTGCACACTGTCATTTAGAACGTCAATTATTACTTTCTAGTTTTGCTGTTTTGCTTACAAAAAGTATTCGTTAGGAGGGACGTGGCTGTCTAATGAACTCATGCATTCTCATTGATCCTTCTTTTTTTTAACATGAATATTCCCTATTTCTTATTATTAATTAATTTCAATTTATTTATCCACATGGTGCTATAATGAAAAATGTTTAAGGTTATACAATTAAAAGGCTTCCTTCCATTTGCGGGTTCTGGCCACTCAGTTCACCTCCCTTAAGTTTGTAGTTAATTTCAGGAGTATTCCTTCAGAGACCTCGTATGAATGTACAAATACAAGTACACGTCTTCCTCTTTCACAAAACTGTATACTTAGCAGCATACATTTTACTTAAAACCCTCAGTACGTAACAGGCTTTCTTTTTAGTAGCACATAACAACTTTTCCTCATCTTTCTTCAGTGTCATGCTATTCCTTTTCGTAGACATCTGCTATTTGTTTAACCCATTTCCCTATGTTAGATGATTCAGATGCTTTGCAGTCTTTTGCTAATATCCAAGCAGTGCCGCAACAAATAATTATTTACATTCACTGTTTCTCACACATGCAGATATATCGATGTGACACATTTCATTGTAAAGAAATGGAATTGCATCGTCAGAGAGGATGTGTGTTTAAAGCCTGATCCATTTCCCTCCTTAGGAATCATAACCGATTTATACTTCCACCTCCAGTATGGGCAGGTGCTATTTCCTCACTCACTCGGGAGCATAGCACTTATACAATGCTCACATCCTTTTTAATCTGACAGGTCAAAATGGTGCCTCATTTTCCTCTCCGATTGCAGCTGGGCATCCTTTTCATAGATTTAGGAGCTATTTTCATTTTATTGCCCATGACCTGGTGCTTGTATTCTTTGTTCATCCTTTTATGGCACTGCTTGTCTCCTTCTTAATATGTGGGGACTTTTACATATTGTAGAAATTAGTCCTTTGGGATAGGAGTTGTGAACATTTCCCCATGCCCTGGTTTGGTGTTTTTCTTTCTACTCTCTTCTTGTGGTTTTGGCCAGGTGTAGAAAACTAAAATTTAATGCAGTCAAATGGATCTTATATTTGTGTTTTCTTTTAAGGCTCTGGGGTTTATGTTAGGATTAAAATAGGCCCTCCTTTCTCTGAAGTGACATTATAATTCTCACATGATTTCCTCTAATTATGTTAGTAATAAATTTCATTTTCAAATCTAGATCTTTTTGACACTTGGGATTTTTCTTGATTTATTGGGTAGGAAGCATGGATTTATCTTCACTTTTCTCCAGATGACTACTTAGTTCTCCCTAAATCATTTTTCAGTGAACTGTATGTTTCCCACTGATTGAGAGCCTGCCTTTGTGATATTACGAATTTCCCAGTGTATTTTGAACTATTTGGAACTTTTGAACCTATTTTGAACTTCCTGTTCTGTTCCATTGGGCTCTCAGTTATATGACAGTTTCACATGGTTTTTAATGATTCATTTCTTCTACTTTGACTCTCTGTGGTTTCTGCTTCTCTCTTGTTATTCTTCCTTTTCAGAATTTTTCTGGCTCTTCTACTTACTTTCTTAACAGATACAGGACTAAAATTATTTTATTCAGCGGGTATTGCGTGTAAGCCCTAGTTTTCCGCTGAGCAGTGCTGTAGGTTATTTTCTAGGAAGGGAACTATGAATGATAAGACACTGTCTCAGACTGCGAGTGCTTGCAGCCTCTTGGAGGAGAAGCAGCACTCACAGCAGGTGGTTTGGGGCTTCCCAGCTAAGCACCTTCCAGAGGCAGCAGGTGATCTGATGTTGCAGCAGGCTCCGCCCACTAAACCCCAGACCCTTTTCTGATGAGGACACGCTGCTCACTGTCAGCTAATCTTAAATGATGAGCATGAGGTGTATGATGTCTTCGTTTTCTGAGCAAATATGAAAGAGTTGCACTGGAAATTTCAAACTTGTGGTGGTATATGTTCTGAGGCCATATGCTGTGTTATGCCTGCAAGTTACTGTAGACTTCTGGCCAAGACGATTAACCACAGCTGTAGAATTAAAATAGATTAAACTGTTGTATTTTTGCCTTAAAAAATCTTTATTCTCTTAACAACATCAGAAGAAAAAATGAATTTAGAGATGTTTTAATATTATTCTTTCTGGTTACTGCAACTCCCCTACACGTCAGCTTAAAACAGACCATATGTATCATGGTAATTATATGGAATGTAGTGGGAATATTTCTGTAGTGGATTGTAAAACTTGACGTTGAGTGAGTTGTTGAATGACTGTGATGTTGAGAATGTTTTCATTTTCTACAGAATATTGAGCTCATTACCATATCCCCAAACCCAGTGAATACTGTTTTACACTATAATTGACAGCCTTCACTCTCAAGTCCTAGGACAACACGTTCTTTCCTTCCTGCTTCACGGCCTGTTCTTTCCACATCTTCTTATGTCTTGACCTTCCAACCACCTGCCATGTTTGAGGCTCCTGAGGATGTGGCCTCAAGTACTGTCTTGTTTTCTTCACTTTCTCTGATTTTTCCTTTGTTCTCATAAAACAACCTAAGTAGTGATGCCTCTCAAATTTGTTTCAGTAGTTTAGACTTCTCTGACCTTGCACGTCTATCTGGCTACTTGGCATCTATACTCAGATGTCAGTAGCCAGAAGGGGACCTTTTCTTTCTCACTCACCCCTCCCCACTGAGCCATATCCTCAGGAAACATCACCCCCATCCACTGTGTGTGTCAGTTATAGAAACTGAATCCAGGGCACCCACCATCTCCATCTTCATGTCCAGGTCATGGGAAAACTACAACCAATTAAATGCTTAGAGCTTGTTAACTTGTATCTTTCTTTCTACACTTGCCTCTCTCTCTTTCCTCCCCAGTTTCCCCAGAACAGTGCAGATGAACCCTTGAAGCTGTAAATCAGATCATGTCACTCTTCTGACTAATTTCCTTCATTGGGTTCCCACTGCACTTAGAATGAAATCCAGTCTCAATACCATGTCCTACAAGAGCTTGCACCACTGGGGCTAGTTTGTCTCTTCAAACTCAGTCCTTCATTCTGCCTCTTGATCGTTGTGTTTTAAACACGCTGGTGTTCCTTTATTTCTTTAAGCATGCTGAGTGTTTATAAAGTCCAGTCTTTTACATGTGCTATTTCCTGTGCCTAGAATGTTCTTCCCCTGGTTGTTGTTAACATGACTGGCTTTTCTCCTAATCCAGGTCTGGCATTACGTTGTACTTCTCCAGGGGTCCTCACCGATGACAGCATCTGCTGCCGTCTCTGATGTGTTATCTCTTTTATCTCTTTATTGTTCCCTTTATAGGAATGTCCAGAAAATAACTACTTTATTAAATTGCTTTAAGTTGCTTTCTTGACTTTGTCTTTCTATCCTAGAGAAAGTTTGTTGCAATACACAAACTGTCTGTTGAAAATGCTGGTATATGGCATCAAGATTCTCTCAGACCCCAGCCTGGGACAGTGATCGACAAGGGGATGGTGCTGGAAAAAAACACAAGACTCACAAATTTGGTGCCTAGAAGCCTGAGAGCCTGGGGAGGCGTAAACAGTCCTTTGTGCCTGTTGGCAGCTCAAGACAGTGCAGCCCTGTTCTTGCTTCTCAGGGGTCCTTTTTTGTGTATAGTAATAGAGTAAATGTGCAAGAATGCACAGCAGTTAAAGACTAAAGCAAGGGGAGCTCAAGGCCCTCAGGAAGGGGCAGCAGTTGGGTAAATAGGGACATAGAGTAATGGAACGTCTGAAGTGGCCAGATAACACACACAGGGAGCAGAGAAGGGGAAAACAAGTTTTGTCCCTTTCAGCTATCTTAACATCCCTAATTTAAACTACTGATCAAGAATCTGAAGGACTTAACCACGGTAGAATCCCATGCAGGAATAGTCATGCAGACATTCTCCTGACTGGCCACTTTACCCAGAGTTGGAAGGCCCGTGAGGAATTCAGCCGCCTGCCTCCCACAGTATGGCTTTTATGTAGCACAATGCCTGGCACATAGAGGGTATTCAGTGCACTGGCTATTTATAAAATCAATGAACAAACCAATAAGCAACATTGTGCGTGAGAGTTACATGGGGGGGGGGGGAATATGTCTGCCTTAACTTTAGCATTGAACTATGTGGTATAATAAAATGAAAGAAAAATAAAATCATTTCAAGTATGAAGACCCCTTCACAGTAATCAGCCACTATGCAACAGAAGATTTTTCTAAGGAAGATAACAAAGAAGAAAGTAATCTGGTCAACATATCATTCACCTCACTTACTCAATTGTTGTGTTTGTTGACCTATTTGAGGTGAACATTCTAGATTGTACATAGAGTCAGCACATTGTACCCCATACATGCAGTAATGTACATAGTTATGATCTAATAAAAAAAAGAAGAAAAGTAATCTGGATTTCCTATGAAAGTGCAAAATTATGGGCTGCAGTGACCTATTATTTAGTAGGATATGTTTTCCGTAAATTTGAAAAATGTCATAGATTTCACTTCTATTTAGCTTTCGTGTTATCTTCCATGAGCACATTTAATTGACATTAGGGCCTATCCAGGAATTAGGATAATCTTTATTAAATGAGAAATAACAAGGCAGTTCATTTATCAAGATTTCTTATCCTCTGCTGGGTAGACATGGCTCCTATCCTCAAGGAGCCTCACAAACAAGTAGGGGTGACAGTCTAAGAAAGAAATCCTTCCATGTCCTCTGTGGCAAGATCAATTAGAGACACATACCAGAATTTTGGTGGAATAAAGGAGAGCGTTTTCAGGTTTGGGTGGGGCATGGACCATATCCTAAGGGAGTTGTGTGGAATTTGGTATTGAAGCAATATGAATTTTCTAGATGAAGATTTTCCAGGCCATGGGACAGAATGTACAAAGACTCAGAAGCATGATTAGGGTAGTGTGGTATGGAATTTGCAACCATAGAGAAACGTAAGGAGAACAATCAGGCCTTGAGGTTGGAGAGATAGGCAAAATTAGACTGTAGAATGCCTTCTAAGCTATGGACATAGATTAGATTTTGCCCATCAGGTCTTTGAGGGTCCTCGGAAAGAGTTTAATCTTGACAGTAATGGATTATATAATTTACATTTTAAAGAGCTCATTAGAGAATGGAGTAGGAAGAATGTGGTAATGCAGAGTGAAGGATGAGATCACCCAGGAAGGTATAGAGTGAGGGGGAAAAAGACGGGCACTGGTGGAGTAGGGAGACTTCAAATGGAGAGAAAAAGATGGAGACTTCAGAGTGGCAACAGGTGCAAAAAGCAACATCATAGACGCCAAGGAAAAAGAGCTTACTTAGGAAGGAAGGAATGACAGGTCCAGTAGGATAAAAATTAAGATGCGAGGATTGGATTTCTCAAGTAAAGTATCATCAGTAACCTTCACAAAAGTAGTGTTGGTTGGTTGATGGGGACGAGATCCACCTGGGGAATGTTTGGGGCTAAAGGAGAAGAGGGAAAACAAACACAGCCCAGGGCAGACATAGAGCTGGCCTTGGTTCTCTTTGGTTTTAAAGTTTTGCTTTTGGTCCGTGGTAGAGATTTAACTTTGTATACTCTGCTGAGAGGGGAGAGGTATAGGAACTAGGCTGTTAATGCAAGAGAACTGGACTTTGGTGTATCATTGCTTTAGATCAGCGGTTCTCAACCTGTGGGTCGCAAGCCCTTTGTAACAATGAAAATACATCACGGCATTAGGGAGGTTGAGAACCACTGCTTTAGACTCACGAAGCACAAAATAAAGGAAATAGGAGGAAAGCGTGTGGATGTAGGTGAGGTTGTTTAAAATAGAGGGTATTTCCTGTGAATGCAGAGTGGGGGAAGCCTGTGCTAAGAGAGAGGGCAACAGAGTTGACCCCTCAGGAGAAAGAAGGATGTTACGGGGGTTGAGGGAACAGTCACAGGATGATAGTGAGGGCCCAGCCAAGCTGGAAGGCGTGGGGGCAGGGGTGACCCAGTCCACCTGCAGCAACTTGGACACCAGGTTCCAGATTGGGAGTCACCTGGGAAGTTCAAGGGTGAGTCTACTGAGAATGGTAGTGGAATTAAGGTTCCAATAGGGACCAGCCTAGTCAGGGAAGTGGGGACTGAGAGGGGGCCTTGGCAGAGACAGGAGGTGAGGTTAGAGAGGAGCAAACATCAGGAGGGACAGAGCAGGGGCTGGTCTTGGAGGCAGGAGGCTACCACAGCAGGGTGTCAGGATGATAGACCCAGACTGACATTTCCTTACTGCACCCTGGGAAGGTTCTCATCCTGCATTTTTACTGCTCTTGCCCAGATTGGTGTGGGGAGCGCTTCTCTCAGAATTGAGCTTAGAAGCTGCCACACAGCTTTTGACTATTCAGAGTCTTGGTGATTTCTTAGTCCTTTTGGAGGTGGATTTGATTTTTGAAAACTGCTAAGTCATTCAGAGCCAAGTTTGGTGAAGAAAATAGACAACCAAGCTGGGTAATACCATTTTTGGTAGGAAGGCGAATGTGGATTTAAAGAACAGTACTTTTTTTTTTTTTTCTTAATGTTCCTTGTAACAGGACCTGATAGTAGTTTCCAAAGACAGTGATGGCAGCATCTTTGGAACTTACCTGCCTTCTCAAAACAGAGGTTTTTCTGGGGCATGGGACTGGCAGCACAGCAGCATGGTTTGCACCCCTAGCTTCCTGGCCCTAAGTCCCAGGAGCCCCACAGATCCTGTGGCAGACAGAAAAGCCACCACACTTTCCAGATGTCCCTGGTTGTCTTTGGACTGCCAGAAGCTGGTGGGCCTGTTTATGAAAAGCCAGGGAAGAGAGAAAAGCATTTTTCCCTATCCTTTTTACTCTTTATTTATTTGTTTATGTTTTGGCTTTCCCTTTCTTTAAAAGTTTGTTTTCTCGTGAGATTGTGGTGTGAGGAGTGACATAAATAGGAAAAAGGAATCTTTGCAACAGAAAGATTGAAAACAAATTAATAAACCAAGGGGTAGGCTATGGGAGAATAGAGAAAAAGAGACAGAAAATAGCGTAGTCGTGGGGAAGCTGGAAGAAATATTTCTGCCACATTTGTCCGTGGTTTCTTGTGATTTTCTTTGAAGCCAAGAATAAGATTTCCTGTAAGAACGCTCATGTGTGGTTGCATTATAGGGTATAACTGATTGCAGAGGCACCCTAAATAGATTTCACTGAGAATATAGTTAGAATTGTGTAGGGATTTAAATCCAGACTCAACGAGAAGAACAACCTGTTATGAGGCAAGTCCATTTGACTTCACCGAGGGGGGTTCAGGATTCACAGGTCCCAGCCCCTGTTCCCAAATGATGTTACTTAGATGATTGTCCAGGAACGTGGACTCCAAAGTAATTTTAGCTCCAGAGTAGCAAGTTTTTAATTTTAATTTTTACCAAGTGAAGTTCTCATTTTGTATTAATACCCTTTTCTAATAATAGTGTACCTGGCTAGCATTTAAAAGTCTAAAAGTCATCTGTTATGTATTTTTAAAATCTGCACTAACACTTGTGGACCGTTCATGCCATACTGAAGCTGATTTTCTACTTTATTTTTTCAGTTGTTCATGGTGGACAATGGAGCAGATGACTGGAGAATAGCCATGACTTATGAGCGTATTTTCTTCATCTGCTTGGAAATACTGGTGTGTGCTATTCATCCCATACCCGGGAATTATACGTTCACGTGGACAGCCCGGCTTGCCTTCTCCTATGCCCCGTCCACAACCACCGCTGATGTGGATATTATTTTATCTATACCAATGTTCTTAAGACTCTATCTGATTGCCAGAGTCATGCTTTTACATAGCAAACTTTTCACTGATGCCTCTTCTAGAAGCATTGGAGCGCTTAATAAGATAAACTTCAATACGCGTTTTGTTATGAAGACTTTAATGACTATATGCCCAGGAACTGTACTCTTGGTTTTTAGTATCTCGTTATGGATAATTGCCGCATGGACTGTCCGAGCTTGTGAAAGGTAAGTTTGTTTCTTTTCCTGAGAACGTAATTTGCCATCTGGTGTCTTCAAAAGTGAGAGAAAGAAAACGTTATGGGGACACGTAGCGTCTCACTCTTGAAAGTCTGGGTTTCTCTGACAGGCTTCTTTTAAATGACTGTGACCAAGTTTTTCACGAAGATTTTTTTGTGTGTGTAGAGTGCAGGAGAATGACTTGTTCTCAGTAATTCCTCAGATGAGTTATGATATTGGTGAGTGGTGTAGTAAGTATGATGTTTAATCCTCTATAGTAGAGCTTTCGTGATTGTGTACGTTTTCTTTTCGAATTGGATCGGGTTTCAACAGAGGACTGCCTTTATGATGTGTGTCGAAATTGGAGACCTGGCAATTGTGCAGGCGCCTTCTATTGGGAATGTTGGTTTAATGGCAATACCGACTCATTTCTGTGCTGGATCGGTTACAAGCATTATTTATTGTTGGGACAGAAATGCAGTGAAAAGCTGTTGGTGAGAGATGCCGAACTTCAGTGCATATCTTAAAGTGGTTTGTGCATTCTTGTGCCTATTTATAAGTGTTCATGTGATTACCTGGTAAGGAGCTGTGGGTATACATATATGTATATATTAGATTTTATCGAACTTTCAGCAATTAATAAAGGAGACAATCTATTTGTTTTACTGTCTGAAGAGCTCTGGTGGTCTAGAGTGAGCCACATATTCTCAGGTTACAGAAGCTCTTAATCAGAATCAGCATTAATAATGTTAACTTTGCCATTGAACAAACAGAATTAGATTTAGGGCATAAACAGGAAGGGCTGGGTCATAATGGGGTGGTGACGACCCTTACATAGGACCTTGGCTAAGAAAATGCCAGTTAAAATTAGCAGTAGAAAGAGGGGAATGATTTAGAAGTTTTTAGGACTATGGAAAGTTCAGATTTTTGTCTTTATAGTAATCCGATTTCTTAAAAACCAGTTTTCTAAAGTCAAAGTTAGGAACTCAAATAGTTGAAAGAAGAAAACATCTGAGAGTTGCTGTGAAGAGAAGACTAGTGAACCCACAGCATCCCCCATCCTCGTCATGCTCTCCAAAATAAGTCACTTTAAATTCTTTAAGCCATATCTTCACTAATTGCTTTTTCTATTTCTAAATAAAATTGCTTATCTTGCTACTGTAGATTTTGAGTTTCAGAGCTATCTATTGACTTTAGAATTTTTGCTGTCCCTCTCTTACATAAACACACCCCTTTCACAATTGCTCCCCACCCTCCCAGGTTATATAAACCCCAGGAGTCTGTAGTGCACATTTACATTGTTATGGCTATGTCAACTGCGTTTACAGCTGAACAACATAGTATGTTATAATTACTCTCCTTTCCTGTGCCTCTTTTTATTTTTTCTGCAAGCAATAATTGCCTTATTTTTTATTTGCTTAGATTTCTATATACTCGCCCCTAAATCATCTCTAAATTCTCCCCCATTATATAAATGTCCTTCTCCTCTACTCAGATGTATTAAGCAGTCTGTCAGTTTCACCCTGAAGAAATGACCTTTGGAACATTCTCACCTGCTTCTCCTTCCCTCTGGGGATTTTCTTTGCCTTTTTTGTGCATTGAATTGCCTCTTTCTTGAACTCTGCTTCTCTTCTTTCTCCTTTATTTTGGTGGAATCTGTCTTGCAGCAGTTTCAAAGAAAAGGCAGTCCAGGAGAGGGATTTTTTGAGACCTTGAGACTGGGGGATCTCTAGTTTCCTCTCATGCTTACTGGTAATCTGGCTGGATATAAAATTCTAGATTGGAAATTGCCTTTCTTCAGCATGTTAAAAGCTTTGTTTTCCTCTGTCATCCAGGGTCCAGCAGCTGATGCCATGCTCTCTTTTTATCCTTTTTCTGGAAATTTTTAGAATTGATATTCTAAAATTACACATGGACCTTTCTTGGCATAACTCTGTTTTAGTCTACGATCCTGGGGATTTCGTGGGCCTGTTCGGTCTTGGAATTCATGTTCTTCAGTTCTTGAAAATTTTTTTGAGTTATTTGATGATTTTTATTCCGGCATGGATCATGGCCCTCCTTTATTAGCTCACTGATTTTGTCATTCTGATGTCTCTGTTGTTTTCCACCTCTGTTTCTGCTCTGTATATGAAAAATCTCAATTTTATCTCTCAAAATTTATGTTGAGACTTTATTTTACCATACTTTGTATTAATTTCCACTATCTAATTTTTGATCCATGAATGCTCATTTTTTAAAATAGCATGATGTTTTCCTTTTGTAAGTGTACTTTTATTTCACTGTATCCCAGGGTGTCCAACCTTCCTCCCACGCCTCATGCCGATTATCTGAAGCCTGTTTTGCTTACCTCCAGGGTCAGATACTGCAAAAATTATGCACAAACCTTTTTTGGCTCATCACCTTTTGCTAGTGTTTGTGTAGTTAATGTGTGGCCCAAGACAGCTCTTTTTATTCCAATGTGTGGCAGAAGACAAAAATAGTTGGACACCCTGCACTAATGTTAATGATACTTCTTGAAATTTTGTATTTCTGTATTTTTTGTTTGTTTCTTTCCCCAAAGTCATCTTTTTCTCTTTGTTTTTGCTTCTGTTTGGAAACTTTCCTTAAGTGTTCATTAGGTAGCCCTGGCGGCCTGCTCAGCCTTCAGAGTGAGGCCCTACTGAGCTGATGGGAAGCTTCCGGACATGCCTGGAACTTGTCAGCTGCAGGCTTCACTGAAGGGCCATGTGGGTGAGGGGCAAAGAGCACCGATTTCAGTACCTTTAGTTGTTTTCAGTCTTCTCTGACAATCAGACCAGCCCCTGGGAAGTCATTTCTACTGCCCTTCCCTGAAGGCAGAAGCCTGGGTGATAGCATTCTGGAAAATAAAAGACAGGGAAAAGAAAAGTTCTCAACAGCTCCTGTGTGAGCCTTTGCGTTTTTCCTGGTTACAGCGCAGTCGACCAGTCTCTCCAGCGTTGGCTGCCTGCAGTCCGTCCCAGACTGTGTGCTTTACCCTCTCCAGATGATAAACTTCCAGACTTCTGCCAGGCTGCCAGGAACAGTTAGCATTCATGCAGAGCAGAGGAGGGAGCCCAGGTGTCTAGCTGCTTGCATGCATCTTTGAACCTGTCCCCCCATTCAGAGCTCTATCATGATCCCCACTGCAGAGGTCCTGGTAGCAACAGTGCCTGCGTCGTGGGCAGGGGTGGGCTCTCACCTGTGCTCGCCTCAAGTGTTCACCACTGCTGCTGTAGAATTCTGCTTTCTGGAGTCAGGTAAGTCAGTGATCCCCTGTCGATGAGCTTTCTAGCTACTTTTACTACTGGTTTTCACTCATTCTTATTGTCCCTGTGGCTATATGCTTTTTCTTTGTTGTTTTAAAATGATTTATAGTCATTTTAAAGGCATTCAGGGAAGGCGCTCAGACCAGCATCTTGTTGAGTGTGCCTGCTTTTGCCAGAAGCTGTGTAGTGACTAGTTTTTAATATCATGTAGCATGTTTTTTAGACTTTCTCTCCATAAATATAGCATTTGAAGGATTAACGCTTTCTTTTTAAAGAAAGGTAGACTCCTTATGGTAATGCTTTGTTTCCTAGCAATCGTGGTATTTAGAGGCTTATGATATTTTCTGGAGCAGATGTACCTATGAAGTTTGATGAATAAATATGGAAAGCCCTACTTGACATGTCTATTCAGCTTATAAAGGCTAGCCTCAGCTAAAATGATGCATAGCAATGTATTGTAACAAGCATGATTTAACCATGTATGCTTCTGCATGGAGGGTCTCTGGTACACCTTCCCAAGGGCCAATGGAAACAGCCTCAAAATTGTGCACCTGCTATACATTTCATTTTCAGAAATGGTTCAACTTTGCTGTTTTTTGTTGTTGTTGTTTGTTTTTGAGAAAGAGTTCCACTCTGTCACCCTTGGTAGAACACTGTGGCATCATAGCTCACAGCAACCTCAAACTCCTGGGCTCACACACTCCTCTTGCCTCAGCCTTCCAAGTAGCTATGACTATAGGAACTCACCACAATGCCCATCTAATTTGTCTATTTTTAGTATTTTGGGTCTCTCTTTTGCTCAGGCTGGTCTCAAACTCTGGAGCTCAGGCAATCCACTCTCTTGGGCCTCCAGAGTGCTAGGATGACAGGTGTGAGACACCACGCCTGGCCCATCTTTGCTGTTTTAACCTGTTGGTAGTAAATACAAAAAGCCAGAGGCAAACTGTGCCAAATTTTCTTAACAGCCCAAAGTCTGTGTTTTTTTTTTAACATGTCTGTACTGTTAAATGATGGTCACTTTTGTTTTCATATAAAGAGGCAACGCAAAGTGAAAAATGTCCATTTCATGCAAGAACGAGAGTCTGTAGCAGCAGTTACACAGAGGGAGTAAATCCATGGTGGGGACAGAAGCCAAACCATGAATCAGGATGCCAGGATTTAGTTCCAGTGTGTAATTTAGGGTCTTCTGGCCACCATTTCACTTCTTTGTGAAAACAAAGGCCTTGATAAGCTCTCCTCTTTCAGAGGTAACTATTTATAATTATATAAATGTGTAAAAGAAAAAAATCATTAACCAGAATAATGATAACAGAAGATTTTCCACATTTTTTCATTAAACTTCTTTTTGCTGCACAAAATCCCAGATTGTAAAATATAAACATGTAAAAAAAATTTTTTTTCAGAGTTACAATTTTGAACATGATGTCATGAGCATCTTACCCTTGCTTAGCTTTTTGTTTTATTCTGACTTTCAAAAAATGTTTTTCTTTTATGACATTTCCAATACTTAATACTACATATAACTTTCATATATGTGGTTTAGGATTTGGATCTGAATGAAATGTATCAGTCCCATCTTTGGTTCCTCCAAGCATCCTCTCCACATTAAAGGGGGATTCTCATCTGATACAAAATTATCTCTTTAGTTAATTAGAAAATATCTAAGAAAATACTTAAGACTTTTTTTTTTTTTTTTTAAGGAGACAACTTGAGACAGAGAGGTAGATGGCTTTCTGGAGAGGTTCCTATCCAATGTCCTCCCAACCTTTGGATTTCTATAGGTTTCTAGAATTTGTTCTCTATTAATAGGGAGGCATCCTATAGGAGGCACCTATTCCTTGTGGTATTTTGTGCTCCTGGCCCATCAGGCACTGCTGATTTATTGACCTGTAGGTAATAAAAATTCGCTGTTTGCTTTTTGGGGCGAAGTTTTGGAGGAAGCAGAGTAGCAAGTGTCTACTATTATTTCTTGGCCTATGTTTGTTAGTAGGAGACTGCCCCAGAGCAGACCCCAGCAATCCACTCTCTGTCTGGTTCAGGTTTGGCCTTGTGTTAGGGGGACATCAGGCCTAGGAAGAATACTGTCTTCTGAAGCAGCCTGAGAAGTGTGGCTTGGTGTTCAGTCATCTCACATTCATAGGATCCCAATCCAAGGCATGTAATGCCTTAAAAATTTCAGGAAGCCTGACCCTTAGAGCTTAGGGTCCTGAAAATTGGAAATTATCTGATCTTGCACCTTTGGAGACGTCTGTAGTTTGTAAAGATAGCTTAGACGCTGTTCACCCCAAAGTGTGTGTCTCACTGGACTGTTTCTGCGGAAGTTTAGCACCCGTTTTGCAAGGGTAGGACTGGATGTTATGGGCGGCGCCACGTTACACAAAGCAAAGTGCTTTGTCTTGTTTTTTTCATTGTGAGAGTTCTCAGAGCATTTGATATGTGAATGTGCATTAGGCATATCCAAGAGGGGAATGGGATATAGATTTGGCCATGCTTTCTGAGAAACTCACTTGGCATATGTTAAGACCGAAGTTTCAGAGAAAAGGGATCACAAATTTTCTGTACAGTTTGGGAATTTAAAAGAATGTTTTTGTGTTCAGTAGCATCTTTTCCTTTTTGCCACAAGTTTGGTAATGTGGGGAAGGGGGCCAACGTGGGAATGGAAAGAAAGGGGAGCTGGGAATTTGTTACAGAGCAGAAGAGCAAATGTTTTAACCAACTATCATAAATTGGAGACACTAAGCAAGGTTTCTGTCATGGGACAAGATGCATTGACTTAAGACAGTGGCCAAATTATTGTTCTTATTTGTCTCATTATTTTATTTCTAAGGGTATTTAAATATGCGCTAGCTAGTATGTATTAGTTAAGAGTGAAAAATTATCTGAAAATGACTTAAGAATGGTTTCTGCTCTTTCAGATGTGTACTGGCCATTTGTCTGAAATAAAAAGCTTCTGTTCATGTCTTCTGTCCGTTTTTTAACTGGGCGGTTTGATGTTTTTCCTTGCTGACTTGTTTGAGTTCTTTGCAGATTGTGGTTATTAGTCCTTTATCAGATGTATAGCTTGCAAATATTTTCTCCCATTCCGTGGCTTGTCCATCTGCTCTGTTGATTATTTCCTTCACTGTCCAGAAGCCTTTTCATTTTGTTATGTCCCATTTATTTATTTTTGTTGTTGCTATAATTGTCATTAGGGTCTTCTTCATAAGTTCTTTGTCTACCAGAGGTGTTTCACCTCTGCCTCTGGGCCATATACAGATTGTGTGAGGACTGTTTTGCTTATTTGTGGTGTCAGATACAGTGAACACTATGAAAGGACTTTTTTTTTTTGCTCATCAGCTTTCATTAGTGTTTGTGTGTTTAAAGTGAGGGCCAGGACAACTCTTATTCTACCAAGGAGTGGCAAAAAGGTTGGACACTGAATATTTAGAAGAGCTTTTCCTACATTTTCTTTCAGAATTCTTAGGACTTCATGCCTTACATTTAAGTCTCTTATCCATCTTGAATTAATTTTTGTGAGTGGTAAGAGATACGGATCCTGTTTCATTCTTCTGCATGTGGCTATCCAGTTTTCCCAGCACCATTTATTGAATAAGAATTCTTTTCCCCAGTGTGTATTATTGTCTGCTTTGTGAAAGACCAGTTGGCTGTATATGGATGGTTTTCTTAATTATATAACATAATCTCAAGAATAAACTTTTGTTAATTGTAATTGTTTTTAAGTCTATTGTACAATTGGATAGCATTGAATCTATAAGTCACCTTGGGTAGCATGGATATTTTAACAATGTTGATTCTACTGATCCTCAGTCATGATATATTTTTCTATTTGTTGATGTCATCAGCCATTTTTTTCCTCGGTGTTTTGTAGTTTTTGTAGAGAGCTTTTGCATTGGTTAAGTATAATTCTAGGTATTATTAAAACTACAATGAGATATCACCTTATCCCACTTAGAATGGCTTTTATTAAAAAGTCCAAAAATAATAGATGCCGGTGTAGATGCAGAGAGAAAGACAATTGGTAGGACTGCAAATTAGTACAACTCTATGTAGACAGTATGGAAATTCCTGAAAGAACTCAACATAGACCTACCATTTGATCCAGCAATCCCACTACAGGGTATTTGCCCAAAGGAAAAGAAATTGTTTTATCCAAAAAAAAAAAAAAAAAAAAACACAAACCAGCAAAAACACATGCACTTGAATGTTTTATTGCAGCACAATTCACAATTGCAGAGCTGTGGAATCAGCCCAATTGCCCATCAATTCATGAGTGGATTGACAAAATGTGGTGTATGTTTACCACAGAATCCTACTCAGCCATAAAAGATGACTTAATGCCTTTTGCAACAATTTGGATGGAACTGGGAGACCATTATCCTAAGTGACGTATATGAAGAATGGATAACAAATACCATGTGTACTTGATATAAAATTGAGACTAACCAAGGAGTACACATGTGCTCAGAAGGAAGTAAAATGCAATGGAAATCAAATGGGGATGGGCTGGGGGGTAGAAGGATATGGGTGAAATCCTACCTAACAGGTACAGTGAACACTATTAAAGCATTAAAAAAGCTATCTCTGTAACCAGAAACCTTTGTACCATTTTCAAGTTTTAAAAAATGTTTAAAAAGACAAACCATGGGCTCAGCACCTGTGGCTCAAGTGGCTAAGGCACCAGCCACATACACCTAAAGTAGCAGGTTTGAATCCAGCCCGGGCACCAAACAACAACGACGGCTGCAACCAAAAAAAAGCTGGGCGTTGTGGCGGGCGCCTGTGGTCCCAGCTACTTGGAAGGCAGAGGCAGGAGACTCGCTTGAGCCTAGGAGTTGGAGGTTGCTGTGAGCTGTGATGCCACAGCACTCTACCCCGGGGGACAGCTAGAGGCTCTGTCTCAAAAAAAAGACGAAAAATGGTTTTTGCTGCTTTTCAAAGTGGAAAAATTAGAGAAGTAAACAATATAAGTTTTAATAATTTCTAATAATAAATTATATTTTAGATGGATTTAGGAATAAATTATCTCCATTATTAAAAGCTAATAGATAAAAGTAAACTTGGCATTTATTTCTCAAATTATCAAAGACACTGTGAAGAAGCCCTCAATTTCAGCTGTTTAGAATGTACTATTCAGTGTCTTAAAATATGTTTTATTGCTTCTGTGCAATCCCATTAGACCTTTTTTTTTTTAAACTATGTCACTAATTATCTCCTACATTGTACTTTTTTTTTTTACTTGCCTAGAATATGATTTCTGGAATACAGTTGAAACATACTTTGTTATCATATGGTGCATTAATCAGGGGCTTTCAGAGAGATGGAATCATTAGGCGATGAGAGGGGATGTCATGGACACAGGCTCGTGTGATCCTGGAGGCTGAGAAGTCCCACACCAGGGCTGTCTGCAAGCTGGAGCCCCCAGATGCTAGTAGCATGGCTCAGTCCAAGTACAAAAGCCCAGAACCAGCGAACTTGACAGTGTAACTCTCAGTTCACATCTGGAAACTGAGGACCTGGGGACTGCTGGATTAAGTTCTGGAGTCCAAAGGCCAGAGAGCCTGGAATTCTGATGTTCAAGGGCAGGAGAGGAATAGTTAGTGTACCAGCTCCAGCAGAGGGAGAGAGAGGAAATCCCCCTTTCTTTGCCTTTTTGTTCTGTCTTTGCTCCCTAGGAGGATGGATGGTGCCTACCCACGTTGGGGGTAGATCTTCTCTGCTCAGTCCGCTGACTCACATGCCAATCTTCTCTGGAAATACCCTCCCAGACACAATTAGAAACCACATTTTACTAGTTCACTAGATGTTCTTCAATATAGTTGACACCTAAAATTAACCATCGTAT
Source organism: Galagoides demidoff (assembly GCA_963574575.1). Taxonomy (NCBI): domain Eukaryota; kingdom Metazoa; phylum Chordata; class Mammalia; order Primates; family Galagidae; genus Galagoides; species Galagoides demidoff. Next base: position 63,439 of record CAUYQV010070412.1, read on the forward strand.
GTGCTATATTGTGGCATATCACAGTCAAATTATGCCCCATATTGCAACTACATACTACATAAGTTTTATACAAAACAGCTGCTTTTGGTGCAAGAATTGGTTAGGTCTCCTGACATCAGTATTATAAATGAGTTGCTGAGGGAAAGCTCTTGTAATTAAACAGGCTTCCATTCTCTTACCACCAATTCATAGAGGTTATATGATTTGGGGTTTTAGTTTCTGTGGAATATGGGCCCTGGATATCATCTAAATTTTGTACATACTAAGATAAAATAAATACCCTTGTTCCTGAGAAAAATATGATAGTAGTTGTTCACCTCCAGTAAATTAATTCAGCCTTGCAGTGGCTGTCTCCTTGTGATTAGGAGTCAGTCTGTAACCTAAGATAATACACGTTTCTCTCTTCCTCTGTGTAGACTGTACTTTTAAATGAAGCTGGACTTATTTCAATATTTGATCAACTCTGTTTAGGTGCTTAAATGATATGGGTTCTAATTTTCAGGTTTCTCATTTCAAAAGAAAAATTTAGTCTGTCTTTGTCATTTTATGTAAAATAAGACAGATTCTCAAGGAGGAAGGGATAAATGGCAGCTGAAGTTTTACTTGTTCTATTTATGTTTTTCTTTTTATTATTTATATAGGAAGAATGCAAAATGGGAGATACATTTGGGAGTGTTAACTCATTTTTCTGGTCCAGTAGCCTTGGTTTTATTTTATATTTTCAGGAGAGTCATACAGAAGCCTACTCCTTTTCAAGCTCTGGCCATTAGAGATGCCTATTTCCTGATGATTTACTTAAATTTAAAACATGGTACTTGTGATCAGTGTCTTCAATAGCTATAAAAATAGTCATAAAATATGCATCACAGTACTAGGGAAACATATCCTCCAGCACCTTAATTCATTATAGAATACTGGATAATTAGATTGTTTCTTAACACTTCAAGTTTCAGCTGTGGCTTAGTAAACTCTTAAGCATTTCATCAATGGACTTGTAATTTGTGGTTGATGGTAACGTAATACTTCGTAAACTTATACTTCCAGGGTCTGATTCCTACATACGGACACAGCATTTTCAAGTTCACGAATGAGTCACAACTTTAAAATGGGCCCTTCATGTTATAAAAGTCAGCAGTTTGAAAGCATTCATCCTGCATCTGATTTGCAAAGAAAGCACCTGCTCTCATTGTAATGTTTGCGATAAATTGATCATTAGAGTCTTGTGGAAAGACAAGCCAATACTCTGTCAAATTTTCTCTTCATTTTAATATACTTATGCTTTGTGTGTTACCCTACCTCCTGGAAAAACAATAAGGAATAAGATTTGTTGGCAAGGGGCTTTGAGACTCTGGCCGAAGGAATGAGGGTTGAAAATACCAGCAGGGATTAAATTCAAGTAGGAAAAACTAAATGCTGAACAGGTCAGGAATGGAACCTCAGTGATCTCATAGGCAGTTCGTTACAGTCTTCTCCGTCCTGACATCCATACTGATGGACACGTGTTAGGAAATATGGGTCTCAAGTGCCTTCTGACTTTGGGAAGTCCCTTGAATCATCTGTATAGTATGTCAGCAGGGTGTGTGTCTGCAGTCCTGGACAGCATTCTCATGCAAGTCAGCTTCAGAACCACTGTGCCAGATAGAAAGAACATAAAGTTTAAAATTAATGCATTTCTTAGATAAATGATTCTCAAGGTTCCAAAGGTCTTCTCGAGATTCCAAAGGTCTCATAAATGATTTGATTGGAGGAAACTCAAGTGTTTCCTCCTTCTTCCAGGATTTTCTGCACTCCATTTCTTTTTGAACTTTTTTAATGGAGAGTTACATTAAAATAAGAGAAATTCATAACATAAAAGTACTTTTATGTGCAACAAAATGTATGAATTTTGGACATTCACTGAGCTTAGACAAATCTGCTGTATATTATAGAACTTTTGAACTCCTTAAATATATTTTTAAGTTTCAGACTAATATTAAGGATGCATATGATTAGGTTACATTGTTTGCATTTGTTAGGTAAAGTCCAAGTTGTACTTGAGCCCTTCACTTATGAAGGGGGCACTGTCTCCGTACATTTTACCAGTTAGGTGAGAGCTTACCAAACCCCCTCCCCACTTCCTGAACTTACTTGTGGTTTTCTCTGGTGTCGAAGTGTCATTGTTCATTAGTATTAGTATTAAGCACATTGGATTCTTTTCCATTCTTGTGAAACTTTACTTAAGAGGATGTTCTCCAAGTGAAGACAAACTATGTAAAGTCTCCATCTTTCTTTATGGCTGAAAAGTGTTCCATGGCATACGTATACTACAGTTTATCCATCTGTGGGTTGATGGGCAATTGAGTTGATCCCATGTCTTGGTGATTGTGAATTGAGCTGTGATAAACATTGTAGTGCAAATGTTCTTTATGGCAAAATGATTGTTTTTTCTTCTGTGTAGATACCTAGTAGTGGGATTGCGAGATCAAATGGAAGGTCTACTTCTCGGTCTTTGAGGATTCTCCATACTTCTCTCCAAGGGAGTATTAGTTTGTAATCCCACTAACAGTTTGCAAGGGTCCCTTTCCTCTGCACCCACGCTGACATGGACAACTTTGAGGCTTTGTGATATAGGCTGTTCTCACTGGGGTTAGAAGATGTCTCCAGGTGGTTTTGATTTGCATTTCTCTGATGATTAGAGATGATATATAATGTTGAACTTTCATTACTTTCATCTGTGTTAATGGACTTGCTTACTATTTTTAGAATTAGGTGGGAATAAGATGGATTTTAGTATTGTGAAGAGGTTAGGGACCACCAAATGATGGGGTTTTGACATGAGCAATGAAGAGGCTTGATGCAAAGTCTGTGTTGAGGACTGAGGAACTCTGGCAGGAGCCCTCCTGAGCTAACCTCGGGTCTGTATTTATTATCATAAAGCAGGAAAAAGTAGTTAAAAGTTACTTATCAGACATTAGCCCTAAAAAAGTTAGAAAAGAGTCTCCAACTTCTTTTTACAAAACTGCAGACCTTAAGCAAAATTTCTGCCTCCAGCATTCAGAGACCTTTGGAATCTTGAGAATCTTTACCATGACCATTAGGCCTGGTGTGGCCACCCCTCACATGTACATTCTCTTTTAGAGGCCAGTTTCCTGATCTTCTGCACATACACAACTCACATGCCATTCTCGTGATTCTCTAGGTCACTCAAGCAGGAAGCGAGTCTTATGCTAAAGATCAGAGCTCAATTTCCCCTACAGTATCGGATTCTACTGCTGGCGTTTGATTGTAAAGCACCTACTGCTGGCAGGAGATCTCCCTTAGGAAGGACTATATGAACTGCCTCTCCACTGCTTGCTGGCCTGTGGGTGGTCCAGGAGGCCCTCTGGAGAGGAGTTTCAGCTTGAATTCTCTCACTGTACCAGTTACCAGCTCCCAGTTCCACCCCTGTTTTCTGACTGGTTAAAAAATCTCAAGGATTGATCAATAGTCTGTCAGAGCCAAATCATAAGGAATACTAGAAAGGGTCTCGTCATCAGATAAATATAGTATGGTGGTAAAGTCAAAGCCATTTTGGGGTCATGGTCATTATGCAATAAAGGTTTAATGAATGCATGCTGAAATTAAAAAAAACTTAATAGAGAGTTTTACCATAATTTTTAGCTAAAGTATTAAAAGAAAAAATGATTCTTGTCATTTTTTAAACAACTTTATTGCAGTATAATTTACGTACTGTAAAATTCACCTATGTGAAGTCAAGTGCACGTCAATAATTTTTGAAGCTGAGAAGTCATCACTGCTCTCCAGGTTTAGAATAGTTCTGTCACTCCCCAAAAGATGCATCATGCCAATTTGTATTAAATACCTGCTGCTTCCTCCATCCCCAGGTAACTACTAACATGCCGTCTATCTCCATAGATTTGCTTTTCTGAGTCCTTTATATAAGTAGAATCAAATAATAGCATCTTTCAAATCCGGATTTCTTTTACTTGAAGATTTTGATGTTTGTGCCGTAGTGTGTATCATAGATTTTCTTTTCTCCCTTCAGTGATGAGCACTATTTTGTTATAAGGGTATGCCATGGTTGGTGGGTCCATTCACCAGCAGGTGCACATTTAGATGGTTTCCTGCTTTGGGCTACTGTGAATACCTGTTACTGTGCACTTTCGCTTATAGTGTCCAGGTGAACATCATTTTTTTCCTCTCAGACGTCTAAAAGTGTGTCATTTAAATCCCTTTTAGCAGTTAACAATGTATGAGGGTTACAGTTTCATCCATCCTTGAGAATATTATCACTCATTCATATATGTATACACACACACATACATATTCCTTCATATCCGTGTATATGGATCTGTGTCATTGTCATGTACATATGTTTATACATTCACATTTGTATCTTTGTATGTATATACATACATATACATGGTCTTAAAAAATATTTATATAGTCCTATAGCCATCCTAGTGAGTGTAGAATGGTATCTTCCTGTGACGTGATGTGATATCTTCTAATGCAGTGGTTCTCAACCATCCTCATACCACGACCCTTTAATACAGTTCCTGTGGGTCGTGACCCACAGGTTGAGAACTGCTGCTCTCATGACTAATGATGATGAATAACTTCATATTATCATTAGATCTTTGTATATCTTCTGTTTTTTCCTTTTCATCCTCGTTGGGTTTTTTGAGCAGGTTAAAGCTATGTAGACTTGGCTTTTTCTAAATCAGCCTTGCCTCCCAAAGCCATGTAAGAAAAAAGCTGGTTAAACAGACTCAGTCCACTGCATGTCCTTTGAAGAGGCTTAACTCCTATGTTCAGTTCTCTGCTTCAGATGCTTCTCCCTGCTGCCCTTTTTCTACCCCGAAGTCTTTCTTTTCTAGGAACCACTATTTTCTAGTAACAGCAAAGAGAGGAAAGAGCAAAGGAGAATGGTTTTCAACCCTACTTAAAAAAGGAAAATCTTTCCAGGTCTTACACGGCTTTGGTGATTGTAGTAGCTGTAAAAAATGAAGCCCAGAGAAGATCTGTCATTTTTTTGGTCACTTAGGGTGAAGAATTCCTAACTTGCCTCCAGTGGAAATATTTAAGATTCTTTTTGTTTTCTCCCCCAGTTGAGGCAATAATTTGTTTTGATTTATCCATAGCTTTCTTCATGACCAAAATCTGTAAGGTATCTGACCCCGTTTAAGGAATGTAGCTGGACACTACGAAAAAACAAGTTCCTCCCTCTCCTTTGTGCATCCTTGCTGGATTTACCACGGTCCACAGTTGTGACTTTGGAAGAGTGATGCTCTAGCCCTGGGCTCTTTGACCAGATGACCATTATTTCACTATTCTTTGTAGCATGCTCTGTATCACAGTGATGGATATTATAATATAGCTCATAGGGAGGTGGCAAGTGATTTTAACCTATGGTATTCTTGATGCCACCATAGCTCAGGGGACAAAGATGGTTGATTGACTACTGCCCCATATCTTTGCATAAGGGTCTCCTCTCATAATTTACTCTTTTAAAATTTTTCTGTTTCATATAAAATACACTGGTTTTAGTTTATTACATTGTATTTAATACTCTAATAGAAGAATATATATTTAAAAGCAAGCTTGTATAGAATTTTGGTATCTAATGTTGTGGTTTTAGAATCTTTTAGGTAACCTCATGGTTTGTAAATATGGAATCCCTAAAGTAAGATATAAACTTTTCAGATCCGGTTTATTAACAGAAAAGATCTTTCATGTCAGTGGTTATGGGAAGAAGTTAAATGTAGTGATTTTCTTGTTTTCGGAAATGGTCCCAGTATTTCTTGTGATTGAGCACATGAGCTGTTTTTAAACAAAACGAGCTATGCTCCACATCTATGGAGAATCATCCTGAATCTCCAGTTGGCATTATTTTGGGGTGATACCTTTTGTTCTAGAGGGTGTAATATTTTAACATAAAACATCTCTTATACAAAAAGATCATCTCTTATCATAATTTTAACTTAGTTTAATGGCGACTACTTACAATTTCCTGCTTGCTGCATGTCTGGAAGGGAGGGAATATCCTTGTATTTACCACCATTATGCTTATCTGCCTACGATGCCTTCTACTATTTAGTTTTAGTAAGGTATTTTTGATTTAGTTTGTTTTTTGAAATGGGATCTAAGAAGTTTGGAGGTATCACCGTGAAGTGAGAAGCTCCACCTGAATCAGGCTCCTCAGTGGCAGAAACCATATTTGATACCGTCTTAATCCCCACAGAGCCCGGAGCGCTTTAATATCTGGGTCAGTTAAAACCTTACAAGTCCTCTGATTCCATCAGGCCAAGAGCAACACCAACTCCCATCACTCCTTGAGGATTTGTGGGGCAAATGTTTCCATGTAAATGTGTACCCATCAGAACAATAGAAGGCTGATTGTTAACACTTAATGAATGACTTAAGCTATTACAAATTAATCTTAAGAGGCTCATTATGAAGAGTAGTACTAGTGGGAATAATACACGTTAAACGTGAAAAAAATTCTTACAACTTTTTTGTTATCTTCTAGAGCCTGGTTCATTGGCAAGGTAATTAGCATTGTACCATTTAGGAAGTTAGCAAAGGTTACTGAAGAGCTCTGTGTTCATTTAAAATTCCCATACAGCAGGGGCGAAAATAGGGCCTGGTGAATGTTTGAGGCCTGGGAAATCCAAACCCTTTCTCACCTGTGAACTGAGAGGGGAGGCCTCGCAGGACGCGGCAGGCGGGGTCAGGCCCTGGCTGGGACCCTCCTCTGTGTTCAGGCGGGAAATATTTCCATTTACTCCAGACAGTTTCTGTCTTTCATCCTGTGTGTGTTACCTTATGGGCGCTCAGCAGCCATGTGATCCACAGGCCGGGGCTGGGGCAGAGGGACCTCTGTTCTGAGGTAAGGTGAGTGACAGAGCTCCAGACAGAGGTACATGGCTGTGAGGCAGCCCTCCATCTGTGCTGTCGTGGGACTGCCCATTGTCTTAGATCACCGCTCACGTCCTCTCTGCCACTTGGTTTCGTCCTGCTGGGCATTCAATTTCCTGAGTACTTCCCGAAGCTTCCTTCACGGGGGTGGGAACTGCACACAGCAAGCCTTGCTCACCGTGGT